>MUZC01000653.1:363063-387391 GCA_002072015.1 Radix auricularia | reverse complement strand
CAAGCATATGTGGATTGGCTAGTGTTACGACTAGTCTAAAATCTAAATATTTTTTATTTTAACAGATTTAGTCAACGTATCTGCTTTTCAGAATAATAACAAAAATTATTAGCATACTCATTATGATGTTTTTAAAAAAAATAATAAATGAAATTTAAAAAAAACAAAAAAAAAAACATGACGGCGGCGGGATTCGATCCCGCTATCACTAGTGTCATATCATTGCAGAGCAACCAGACTATCACTTGATCTAGCGAAGCTGATGAGAAAGAGTAATTTTTTAAAATTATAACTGTTTTTCATTTAATGGCTCAATCTAGATTTTCTTTTAAACCTTTAAAATTCATTAATAAGCGTATCTAGTGATCATGATATATCATTATGAGAATTATGGTTTAGTATTTAAGTATTAGTAATAGCATATTTGAAAATACAGAAAATTGTTTACGACATGTCGTAACTTGTCGTAACGGCAGACAACCCGGGCGGATGTTGCTAGCGTTACGACATGTCGTAGCACCAGCCACATCCGAGCGGGTTGTCTGCCGTTACTTTGTCGTAGCAGTAGACACTCCGTAATTTTAATTATTAATTGAGTCTACTATTATTGACTTTGACACATTTAACTCTAACTGTACTAACTCTATACTATTGTCATTGTCTTACTTACTTAATTTAGTCTTTTCTTTAATACTCTTAAATAATCTTTTTTATTTTTTCTTTATGAATAGTCTTTCATAACAGTCTTTATCAATATAATTTTAATAATAATATATCAATCTATGATCTATCTATTAAGTCTATTAAATTAATTACTATATAAATTATCCTTCAATTCATTCATTTAAAAAATTAATATTATTATGATCCTACCATTTTTTTTTCTCCATTTTATCTGTTAATTATTAATAGTGTTGTTATTATCAATCCGAATATTTCTCTTTCGGGTACTCTTGCAGTGTTGGCACGAATATTATTTTGCAGCAAATTTTAATTTTCTATTGATAAGTTTCATTTTGAATTTATTAAATGAAATGCATTAAATATTTTCTTTAATTTTAAGTGCACAAAAACTTTCGGCATTGTTATCCAATGCAAAAGTAACCATTCTTATCCTAAAGATGAAGTCAGTATGAGTATGATAATAATAATATAAATGCATTTTACGCAATTTTTTAAATTTCATAATCAGTTGATCACAATCACTATGGGAAGTCATTACAGGCCTGAGGCGGAAGTTTATTGAAAACCTTCTGGTGCTTTTTTCATTCATCTATTTTTTGTTCTTACATCAATAAATAATTTTCAGAAAATTTAATTTTTAGTTCCGTTACTAGATGTTTCATTCTTATTTTGTTTGTTTGTAAGTGAGAAAATTTATTATAAACAAAATGGTTGCATCACATTCAGGCTATGTATTGGTGAGAGCTGAAAAATACCTTAGAAATTATAAAGGCTTAAAAATTAGCTCTGTAATAGCATAAATATAACAGATATTAATGCTATAAATGAATTAAAACCGGAAATTCTCACGAGAAAATTAAAATTTGCAGTGAAATAATATATGTGCCAAAACTGCAGGATAACCCTCTTTCCTATGTTATCTTAAATTCGTATACTTTTTTGTTAGGAAATTTTAAAAGTTTAATTAAAAGCCATGGTTAATATAATAACTAATTAAGTGGGGACCATCCTGCACTTCCTTACTTTCAGGTCTAAAAATAATAAGTTGTTAAAATTGATTTCCTTTTACTGTATTCTAGTAGGCTAGTCAAGCTTTTTGGCCTAATTAGTTTGACTTACTTTTATTTAATTCAGGTTGAAGGAGGGGATTTTCCGCACCTTTTAGTATATGGCCCTTCGGGAGCTGGAAAGAAGACACGCATAATGTGCACTTTGCGTGAATTGTACGGCCCTGGTGTGGAGAAGTTGAGAATTGAACAATGTCAGTTTACAACACCCTCCAACAAAAAGCTTGAAATCTCCACTATTTCTAGCAACTACCATATTGAAGTTAATCCAAGGTGAGCATTTTCTTGAGTAAGGTGGTACCTCACTGCTCGTTATTATGAATTGCAATGAGAGAAATGTACCTCCACTTTGAATAATAATGTTATTGTTTTTTAAGGGAAAAAATTTATCCATTTCATAAGTTGCAAGATATATTATTTAAAAATTGGTTTATTTATTGGAAATTGTACATAAAGTGTTTTTTTTTTTTGGATCTTTTAAAAAAAAAGAATTAAAATTAGCCTAACCTAAACAAAGTGAATGAATGCAAATTGAAAAAGTATTGAAGAAAAAATGTGCAAGTACTTAGCTTGTTATTTCTTAATATCATTCATATTTTAGTGATGTTGGCCACAATGACAGAATTGTAATACAAGAGTTGATTAAAAATGTTGCCCAAGTTAACCAGCTAGATACAACACAGCAGAAAAACTTCAAGAGTAAGATCACTAAATTCTAATATTAAGATTATGGAGTTAAGTTTCCGAAACTTTTGCATTTAGCATAAACAGTTTATTTGATGAACGTGATGTAACATTATTTAAATAATTTTTATTGTATAAGAAATATTTGTCTGGATATCTTTATAGTTGTTGTGCTGACTGAAGTCGATAGGCTTACTAAGGATGCCCAGCATGCCCTGCGTCGCACTATGGAAAAGTACATGTCTACGTGCCGCATAATATTATGCTGCAACTCTACTAGCAAAGTTATTCCTGCCATTCGCAGTCGTTGTCTTGGTCTTCGTGTTGCAGCACCATCCATTGCTGAGGTTTGTTGGGTCCACTCTGTGCATTTTATTTACAAATTCTAAGGGTTTGTATTTTGCTTGATAACCTTAATTTTCACGGAAGACTCATGTACAAATTTGAACAAGATTTTTTAGAAATTTTAATGATCAAATTTTATTTTTAAATATCTAACGGTCATGTTTTAAAAACTTTTATTCTTTAATTGTATGCATAAATATGTTGAAGAATTTTTTAAAATGATAACCGTGGCTATGTTTACTTTGAATACTACTACTTTTCCCACTTTGAGCATGAATTAAGGTGATGCGCAGCTACTCAATCTCTAAAATTAATATACCGTTGAAAAGGTCTCAATAAATCTAGTTCCCCAAAATTCTGACCTAATTTTCAGTTTTGAGTTTAAAGAGATTAAAAATTGTTGCTTAAATTTAAAAGCAATTTCATTGACTTTAGGGGAAAAATGTTGATGCTGAAAAGCTCAAAATTTTAATGCTCTTTTATGTGTAAGGTTCAATTCCATACTAAGCTTCAAGTACAACCACTATACCCCAGCAATTTTTTAAAATGAGAAACTCTAATGATTGTTCTACAAAATTTGATGGAGGTAAGTGAACCAATGATTATTATTTTAAATACTTAGATTTTTTTTTTAGAAGTAATAACTCCCCTGATCATAAACCCAAGAATACAATATATTTTAAAATAAAATTAGATTTTTAAGACTAAATAAACATTGAGTCAATATTTTCTTAGTTAAGGTGACAGTGATTATTTCTGTTTTTAATTGATAGGCAAATCTTTGTAAATGCCCAAGAGAAAGAGCGTCACTTCAACAAAGGACTAAATACAAGTCACACTCAAACTACAGCTGCAAAAAATGCTGAGCTATTGAGAAAAAAGAAAACCGTCATTGCATCTCATAAAAATGAAAGCATTCAAGTAGCATTGTCATAAGACACACCAACAGTTCAGACTATTTATAAGATAAAACCCACACATTCTGCTTCAAACCAAAAACTGCAGTATTGCCCTGGGGAATCTCCTGCTTCAATGTAATCATCATTCAAACCTCTAAGTCACTGGCAATAGTTGTTAGAGTGATTTATCACTGGCAATAGTTGTTAGAGTGATTTATCACTGGCAATAGTTGTTAGAGTGATTTATCACAGCAATGTCCTTGGACAAACTGGACTCTAATGCTTATGATGTTATCATTGATTTATTGAGATACTGTCAATGCAGGACTTGGCTATGGCTGGCACAAAATATTATAAATGTCTCCAAAAATGTATTCACTGGTCTTCATATAGTTGTGCCTGATGTAAAAAGTGAGCTATAAGTCTGGGGTGGGTGGGGGCAGTAAATGTAGCACTTAAACTCAGTTATAAACTATTTTCTTTGAATTGATAAGATGACTGCTTTTTACATTTTTGTAGATATTATTATTTAGTGTATTCATGAATGTCTTTTACATATTTAAAAAAAATTGTTACCTGAATTAATTCTTATATTTCTTGTCTATTGCTAAGGGGGAAATGGATACAACACACAAGTCAAAAGTTATATAAATGCCATTTAAGCTAGGCACATTCACCCAATGGCAGACATCAAATTATTATAACCTCAATGCTTGGGCACAGCTCAAAGTGCCAATGAAAGCTTTCATTCAATAGTTTGGACCCATTGTGGAAGAATTGCTGTGGCAAATACACTTGCACTTGACCAGGGGTTAAGGTGGTGTTTTAAGATTTGCTGAAGCTGTAGGGAGCAGCATTATCAGAGAAATACATGGTCACTGGGTTAGGAGTGACCAAATAACAATGTATAAGGCAGTGATAATGAATTAATTGATGTAAAGGTGACTCTGCTATATTGTCAATAAAGTTCTGTTTAATTTTAATTGGGAATTACCAAGTATGATTTTTCTTTTATTGTCGAATGTCAACTTGTCAAAATTTAATTATTTTTCTTTAATATTCAGATACAGTAAGATCCCGCTTAACACTGTTTCGTTTAGCGCTCTATTTATTTAACCAGGAGTTATTCCGAATTTTCTCGCAGCACTACAGGGATTCCCAGATTGGCTACTTCAACGATAAGGATAATTCTTAAGAATAAAGAAAAAATACTGTCATATGCATCTGTAACTACGTCAAGCTCCGTAACTAGAATTATCCGTTCTAGAAATAACTTTTTACAGGAAATGGAAAAACGACTGTCTATTTGGATTGACGACGAAATTGAATGCTATATGCAAAATTTGGAAACACAGAATAGACTGAATGATCTTACTGACTTAGAATTTTTTGTTCTTTATATAAGTATATTTGTTTATATTGTTTTTATTTTTGTAAGAATTAAATGGTGCGTTTTATTTTTATTTTTTTTAAAAAAAGAATATAATTATTAAAGTTAATATCTAACCAATTTTCTATCACCTTCCCATAACCCCATTATTTACATATTAAGACAGCCTCGTTTAGCGCTGTTTCGCATATGGCTCCACTTTGATGGAACGTATACCCATGTTAAGCGGGCTCTTACTGTACTTAAATTTATAATGGCATGCTTTTTGTCAAAACACTGCCTTTTAAAATTAATTAAATTTAAAAAATTTTGAGAGAAAATGTCTTGGAATTTGTTATTTTCGACTTTATTTTATTTGTGCTTCTTGTTTCTCACAATGGTATTTAAAATTTCTCAAAAAGCTAACTTCTTAGAGGGTCAAAGGTTATCTGCTTCTTTCAAAAATATTTATAATTATTTATAGCCAAAAAATGACAGTGGTATTTTATAAATCCTTAATTAGTCTAAGTTTTATTTTTAAAATTGTGCACAATGTTCTTGGTTTTGATTTGGAAATAAGGCATCATATATAGAAATGCTCAAATATGGCCCATTTTTTTCTCAAACAATGCAGAGTAAATAGTCTTTATAATTATAAAAAAAAGTTGTTTTAAAAAAAATAAATAAAGCAGGGTATGGTGGCAATGAGGAAAATCTAAACTATTATCAAATTACTTGTATCCACACACACAAAAAAACACTTCTTTTTTTTAAAATTTCAAATAACAATAATTGAATAGCCCATAATTCTGTGTATTCCTTTCAACAGATCAGCCAAATCCTTGTCACAGTTTGTAAAAAAGAAGGCCTCACCCTCCCCCATGAAATGGCACTTAAAGTAGCAGAGAAAAGTGGCAGAAACTTAAGGAGGGCGCTGCTGATGTGTGAGGCCTGTAGAGTTCAACAGTGAGTACATTGTTTTAAAGAAAAATGAAAATATTACAACACTGATTGATGGCTGAAATTTTTTTTTCTTGTTAAAATTTGTGATGGTTATGATTCTAAATCATTGCATTTAGTTGTATGTACTTATGGCCAAGTCATTAGAAAACAAAATTCATAAAAGTAATTATTTTTTAAAAAATGCCCACTGTCTTGCATTTAATTTTTTTTCCCTACTTAATTATTTACCAGTATTTATGTTCTTTGTGAATTTTTTCCAAATTAAAAAAGATGACAGTTAAATTGCTAGCTCATGTTGATAATCAATTCTACTAGGTATCCATTTAACATAGACAAAGAGATATCAGAGCCAGATTGGGAAATTTACTTACGTGAGACAGCCACTATGATAGCCCAACAGCAGTCACCTAAAAGGTGAGATATTAAATGCTAGATTTGGTTGGAATATAGTGTTTATTAATCATTGATTTTTCCCTCATAGTTTGAGAAACCTAAACTTTAAACTTAAACTCAAAACATTAAAGATCAAGTCCTTAATTTTAATAATTTGCCTTTTTATAAAGTGACTTCTAAAAAAGGCAAGAGGGTTAAAATAATTTCCAACCAAAATGTTCCACAACTACTTGACAACTGTAACTATTTTCAGATGTAACAAATGTCAAATGTATTTAATTTCAAAGTCTTAACTGTTTAATTTTAAAAATTATATTGATACTATTTAAATATTTTATTTGCTACAGCACACTTACAAGTCAGAAAGATTCTTAATACATGTACCTCACCTTATTCTAATAGTGAAAATTTTTTAATTTTATATTAAGTAAAATTAATTTCATATTTCTTTTTAAAAAAAGAGAGGCAAAATTATTGTTCAAATGTGCCTCAGGAACTGGAATTTAATTTAGGCAAGGAAATGGTTTATGCTATGATCATAACACTGTTTTGCTTCAGGTACCCAGGCTTCATTAGTATCTTTGTCTTTTCGACAGGTTACTGGAAGTAAGGGCCAGATTGTATGAACTTTTAACTCATTGTATCCCCCCAGACATTATCATGAAGGTAAACCGCCATTTGAAGTTATTTACATTATTATTGATTGCTCATGATTAGGTTTGTTACTATTACTCCACCTCAAAATTCAGGAAGATGTGAAATTTCGCAGAGTTTAACTCATTTGCTACTAAGCACAAAAACCAAAACACCCCCTGGAGTACTAAGCAAAGGGAGATTACTCTCAAGAACATGCACCCCCATGTTAAATAAAAATATTTTTAAACATCTAAATGAATATTTAAAATAACAAAACATGCACCAAAAGAAAGAAAATTGGATGAGCTATTAAAAAATGTATAGGTTGATGCACTTTTATTCACAAATATATTTTATATAAATCTGGAAAAGTGTTTTTTGAAAATTTACATCACTGTTTTTGGGCATCTACCTCTGTTGTTCATCACTTTTTATTGTTTTAAAGTGCAAATATAGTGTGAGAAACATCTTATCCACTGGCAAATTCAATTTTGTAATTGGTTACTTGATTCTAATCATGATATTGATGTAGAGGAATTTATATATAATGTCCCCATTAGTAACCTCCTTCCACAAGGTGTCTTTCTGGCTGTTTGCTGCGGCTCCGCCTATTGTTTGTTTCAGCATTTAACAACTCTTATGGCAGAGTTCAAGAAAAGCTTGAAGTAGTCAATGGGACTGCTGTCAGTAGGGAGAAAATGATTTCCCCTATTATTTCATTAAAATTATATAGCTTGTCTGTAAAACTGATCAACTTGTGTGACCAAGATTCAGAGACAGTGTCAGTGTCTCCATCACTCTCGTTAGCTTGATTCGGATCAGTAAATATTATTATTATCAGTAATATCAGTATCACTATCAAAGTCTATTCTTCCTAATTGTTTGAGTTATTAACTGCTGCATAATTAGACGTTGCAGCAGCAATTAAATAGTCAAGAAAATGAAAGGACATTGCATCAAAATATTCAGAAACCACATGTTCAAATTTCACCAAACATAGTCCGACTTCTAAGCCACACAACTTTCGAACCGTAAATGATATAAACATCCGTTTTTTTAAAACAAAATCAGCGAGGTTTCTACTTTTCAAAAAGTGGAGAGCTATTGAAGGCTATTCGCACGGTAACGATGCTTCTCGCGAGATCGCGTGATGCATGAGCGTTGCTAGACGCCAGGGCGCATTAGTAGCGAGGGGGGTATGGCGCATTCAGTCGCATTAGTAGCAAATGAGTTAAACACAAAAAGTCTAATTACATTCTAACTCAATAATAAGCCAGCTGCATATGTTGACCAGCTCAACTTCCAACAATTTGACAAATTAATGTGTTTTTTTTTTAAGGAGTGAACTTGTCTGTTTAATTTCAACAAAAGTATCACGATAAATATTTTACTATCAAGTATCAAAGAAAATAGAATTTCAACTTAATTTTCATTTCATGAATGTACCAGATATATTTAGAAATGCATAAACCCCTTAGTACTGTTAGTCAATATTGTACATGTATTGTGTTCCTGGGTCATTTCATTTGCAAGTCCCTTTCTTAAATAGGGTCTTTTAAAGGATCTGCTAGCAGTATGTGATGGCCAACTGAAAGCTGAAGTTGTGCAGTGTGCAGCATTCTATGAGCATAGACTTCAACAAGGTCAAAAGGCAATCTACCATTTGGAGGCATTTGTTGCAAAGTTTATGGCCATTTACAAAAGATTTCTTGAAGAAGGAATTGCAGACATATTCTAATTACCATAATACAATAAAATCATGGAAATATTAAAATTTAAAGATTACATTGCATTATGCTTTTAGGGGTATACAAAATTAATGTCCCCTAAAAATAACAATGCATGTTTACAAGGTGAGGTATTAACTCACTGTTAGCATAATGTGTGACGCATCCTTAACATTGTTATGTAAAAAAAAAAGGGTGTATGTGGCTGTTCTGATAAATAATTTATTGTGATTCAGACAATAAATAATCTATGGTTGCTGATGATTGGCTTTTACATTAAATAATTTTTTATTTTTTTTTAAAAACTAAGCATCATTTTGTGAATTGTTTCTACCGATAGGTTGAAATTTTGTGTAGTGCCTATAATTAAAGTTAATATTTATTTTATTTACATAAAACGTTGGCATCTCATTATATATTTAAATCTTTATCACAGTCCAAATTGTAAGACTATGACTGCTATGGTTATTTCATAAAAAACAAAATAAATTTTTTAAAAACTTCATTACAATGTTAACAAAAAGTCTTTTTTTTTTTTTTTTTTGGGACAAAATAAAGATATTTATTGTCAAATTTTAAAATAACAATGGTGTCTTTAAAAACAATGTCAACAATGTAAATAATTACATTTAATAAATTAAAAAGTATATAGTGTATTTCCCAAAGCTCACTTAACTGGGCAAAAAATATTTGCCCCTTTGACCTTGCTCTTGAGCCTTTCATTAGACTTTTGTCAAGCAAATGCAGATGAGAGATTCACTATAAACAGTCATGTATCACCATGTTATGGTGGATAAAATCTTTTCTGGTTAATAATCTATTTCAACAATTATAGATGACTATTAGTACTAAAATATTATTACTTTCAAATCTACATCATTGAAAAGTATAATTTATTATTTTCTGGAAAAAAGAACATGCTGCTTATTTCTAAGTTTAAAATAGCACAGACAATGGAACACAGGGATGGAAGTTGGCATGAATCTTTCATATATGAGCTATGCGGTATTCTTTGAAAGAGGAAATTTATGGCCAAATTGGTCAAACCATAATTTTTGTAATTGTAAATTATCAAAAAGGTCTGATTAAAATTTAAATTAAGAAAGTTATTATTTATCTAGAAATAAAACTGGAATTTTTTTTATGAATTTCAGTTTTGTTCAATGGGAAAAAAGGATGAGTTTAATGGTATGACATGAAATTTGTTATGTACATTATTTTTTTTTTAATTCATCAAATGTATTGAATAAATAAATAAAGTATCTCCAGACCAGGCAAGAAAAACCTTTTCATCATTTCAATGAAGCATTATGTTATGACTATTCTAAAAGAAGGTTGTGTTATAAAACTTCAATAACACTTTTTGTGAACTGCAATGGCTGATGTTAACACACTACCAGACCATTTGCTGGTGTGAAAATCCAGATCAGATTTTTCAAAGATTTTGTAAGAAAAGAAAAGCTACTAGTACTAGACAAGATTAGTTCATCAGTTGTGACTGACTTCAGCCAATTTGAACATCATACTTTGCTGGTAGCATTGAGGCTTATTGATGGATGCACAGCTTGCATCCTACACTTATTTAAGCATGCTCAGTGGTTAATTGACTTTTAAACAGTTTCATACTTTGGCTCAATGTGACACAGAATAACATTTCACTGCATCTCTCTTGTACACAGTGCTAGGAGGATCAATAATTTGTGCTTTATGGAATGAAAGACATTTACAGTGGGAAGTTGGTGGTGAAATGTCAGCAAAAATAAGAAATTTTATCAAAACTGGAATCTTTTGGAAAAAGGAAATGTACATGAAATAATGATAATAATGAGACTTAACTTAATGTACAATTTGCAAACTTAGCAAAAGTTGAATCAAGATTTTTTTTAAATATGATGTGAGAGTATGTAGAGCTTAACCTCCATTTCAAAGCTTAATATAATAATTAACTTGCATTATTTAATTAAATAATACTTGCAACTTGCAAGAAAAAAAAATTTCTTGATACTACAAGGTATAAAATTTGACAAGAACACTGAGACAGAAGCACAATGATATGTGTAAAATAATGATGAGCCTAGATGCATGTTTAAGAGATTGTTGAGGTGAATGTTGGTAGAGGATTCAATTAAAAATAGATGTTTATTATAGAGGGGGTAGCGGGCCTAATATGCAATTAAAGCCATGTTGGGAAATGTGTGAGATCTATGAAGGGTCCTGGGAGACAACTCATCTTGCATACTTTCAAAACTTTGGTTTAATTCTCTGCTCTTTGTATTCTCAAAATCCATGTGAAAGTTTGCATGAACACCTAGGTTACCGTCATTGTCACTTTGCCAAGAGTTGTCTTCTGGGTATTTACTGAAGAATCCAAAGAATTTGCTGTGGAAATGGTCTGTGAGGTTTGGTGATGAAATTGAAGGGCTTAAGCTCACATTGTGATGGCTTGATGAAAATTGATCACTGTGATCATTAAACTCTTGAGGCTGGACAACCTTTGTATTTTCTGGGAATAATAAAAAAAGACACAACTATCAGCACCAAATAAGAACTTTACAATGTGAATAGCTTTAGAAAAAAAAATGAAACATTACTTTATAAGTGATATATATATATATATATATATATGCAGTGCACTAAAAAAAAAAAAAAGAAAGATATTTTTAAAAAAGAAAGACAAAATCAATTATTACTACACCACAGCTCACCTTTGTGATGATAGGAGGATAAGTTGATTTCATCCAATCTTATTTTGGCTTGCTCACTGCCCATTTCTGCTGCTTTCTTGTACAAATCTAACGCTCCACTGAGATTTTCTGGCAGACCTATGATAGTGCAAGACAGAATAGGCATGGAAAATAATGAAAAGTCTTTTAAAAATATCACATACTAATTGCCAAGTAACATTTATTATCAGCTTCCTTTAAACATATTTAAATTAAATTTACAATTCACCAGAAATTAGGTCAAGCACAAGATGGGAGTAAATAAGCATGACAAATAACCCTCACTAGGGTCGACCAATCACAGATCATGGTTGGCGAGGGTGGGGGGCAGGTAACAACATCCGCAATGCGGATGTCTCGAGACAAACAATACGTCACGGTTCTCCCTGGACATTCACTTGCGTTGTTTACATTTCTTTGTGCTGCTGCTTGTGTCCATTCATTCCCCATGTTCTTTGCGCTATTTATGAGCAAGTCTGGGACGTTTGCTATGTCACGGATTGTATCTAGTTTTAATTAACTCTTAAAGTCGCAGAAGGGTTTTCAATAAACTTCCGCCTCAGTCCCGTAAGGATTTCCCGTATTACGATCAACCGGTTATGAAATTAAAAAATTTGCGTAAAATTCATTTATAATATTATTGTCGTACTGACTTCATTTTTTAGGCTAATAATGGTTATTTTACGCATCCAAAATGAGTTTAAAACAATATTTAACTGTAGTTTAGTATTATTATTTTAGTAATAAAGTATAGCGAAAACGTATCTTCGAAAAAAAAAAAGTTAAAACTACCAAAAAACATTGCGAATCGAGCGATAACACAAGCCCGGGCAACGGCTGCCATTGCCGGAAGTCGAATACATCATTTTTCAAGCATTGAAGCGTTTTTACTTTCCGAGATCTCATTTCTAACAAGAGTGGTATCTAGGGACGCATTACGGCGCTTTACGGATAGCAGGCGGAGACGCATTACAACGCTTTGCGACTTTAAGAGTTAAAAGCTCTCTAAGTATTCAATATCTGCTACAATAGCTATTACATATGAAATAAAGAAAATTCAGACAAATATTTTTCATTTCAGTTTTTAAATTGAACATGTTTAAGATTAAAGATTATGCAATGAACTAATGAACCTTACCACCAAGGCCATGCTCATTGAAGACAGCTAAATTATAAAGCGCACTTTCATGTCCAGCATTGGCAGCCAATGAATAAAGCTGAGCAGCTCGACATTCATTGACATCAACTCCCCAACCTTGTTCATAACATATAGCCAGGAAATATTGGGCCTCTGTGTCCTAGTGCAGAAAATAATGAATTTTTTTTATTGGAGGCCGGAGGGTAATTATTGGACATGAAACACAAGAGATTTATTTGACTTGAATTAGCAACATCAAATCTCTCAGATTAAGATAAATTTCATGTGATATTAATATGTTCTGTGAAAATAGTTGAACCTGAAACTGAGAGGACTGAAATATTTTTTGTGTTAAAGGATATTAGAAAAAAGAACAAATACTCAAAATTATGGTTATTAGAGAACCTTTTACTAATATAGATGTGTATGTTTGCATGCATATGATGGTCTAAAAAAGGAACTAACCAAACTTAAAGAATTTTATACATAATTTTCAATTTAAATAATAAAAATAAAACTCTTACTAATTTAATTTTTTTTTTTTTGCCTCATCTTTTAAAATACAAGATACACAAACAAATTGTGTAATCAAAACAATAAATTAAATCTTTATTAATTGACTACTGTCAAACCTCTCATTGCGAGCACCTCTCATAACGAGTTTTTTTGCACAACGAGCAAATTTTTTTATAAAAAAAGCAAATTTTTGGTGTGAAATAGCTACTCCCTTAACGAGCGAAGATTCGCATAACGAGTGACGCAGAAAGGTAAAGTCACTTTTTCCAGGAAATTCATTTGCGAGCCAGCACTTCCGCCCGATGTATTAAACTGTGTTAAGCACTCTGTCAGTTAGTTTATTGTCTTTGTGGGTGATCAACCTTTTTAACAAATTTTGTATTCAGACAGTATTTGTAATTTTGTATGTGCAAAATGTAATAACCTGTGCTAAAATGTCTTCCAAAAAAAAATTAAAAACTTACGAGCGAGAAAAAAAAAACTGTTGTAACGAAACACCATTTAAATGCGAGTACAAGATGGATAATCTAGCGTGCAACTACAATCAGCCAACATTAATGATCTGCACTATTCTCAAGAACAATTAAGGCGATGGATGCTCTTTAACAATTCATATGTAATTTAATTAGAATAACATTAATAAAAAATTTAGGGCTGCAAAAATTATATATTAATTTCTTGATTAATCGGTAAAAATTTTCATCAATTAAAATTATTTTAATTGATAAAATATTGATTAAAATTAAAGAAAAATTTGTTTTTTTTTAATCCAATAATAATAGTTGTTTTTTTATGGCACGGGTTGAAAACAGCGACCGTCAAAACAGCGTTACCGCAAAGCTAGTTTGGTCCAACCGTAAACCTAACACAGTGGTTCTAAACTTTTTGACACATAGACCCCTTTTCATTGTCTAAACTTATCCAAGGACCCAAGTGAAAAAACTACATAAATGCATAGAAAAAAATAAAACCTAAAAAATAGCAACATTTTGATGAAGTATTTAATGAAAATTATAAATTTTTATTTAAATAAAATTTAAAAACAATTAATGGTGTAGATTTGCTTATGCCACATACATATGCACTTATTCATATACAAACAGCTGGTAAGTGAAATAAAATTGTATCAACAAAGAATTAAAAATAACATTTAATTTGTCTTAACTCCATAATATATAAATGAATTAAAAGAAGGATTTAAAACCAAATAGAAAAAAGATGAAGGCTACTTAAATTATGTGACATTTATCTCATTTTGATAAAGTATTAATTGAAATCAAAAGTTTTGTTTAAAATAAAAATTTTATCAATTCACTTAGGCTACGTATACACTCACTAGTATACACTCATTAATTCAAATACAAAAAAACCTGCTCAGGGAAAATAAAATTATATTAACAAAGAATTAATAACATTTAATTTGTCTTAGCTACATAATGCATATATGATTTAAAAAGAAAATCATCAACAGCCTGTTGTTTGCGAGCATGCCTATATACCTGGTATCCTTCTCAACGTCCAGCTAAGCACACCCGATACGATGTAATCGGACAATAAAAAGGTCACGTGGTCAGGTAAAGGTACGTAGATTCACTCTACCCCCAGTCATTTTATTTGCATTTCCCATAAATCTCGCCAGCAAAAGTTGACCTGTGGTCATCGCTTAGTCTAGCCCTCGTAACATGTCCTGATGTAGCATGGGCCAGCAAACGAACAGTGGCTGGTCTCTATAGACTTTAATCGATCTCTCCACCCTGATCAAAGTGGCGATGTAATAGGACAATAAAAATGTCACGTGGTCAGATAGTCCTTTGTAAAGGTACCTAAATTCATTCTGCTTCTCATTCCATTATTTAACTTTCCAATAACACTCGCCACAACCTTAGGTATACATTACAATATAACATAAAGGTCAATCTTCCCTCCACTCTTCATGCAGAACATACTTAGAAAGGACCACATTTATCTTTTTTTTTAAAAATATTTTATTCCAGTGGTTTTACGCTTTTCATCGTAAAATCAAAATCAATTAATGAAATATAAAAAAAAAACAATTTGTTTCATATAGTCCCTTCTCTACAAAAAACCTGCATTATCATAAGCAAAAGAAAAAAAGTCGCTATTTTGATACAGTCGCTATTTTGATACAGTCGCTGTTTTGATGCAGTCGCTATTTTGACAGTCGCTGTTTTGACCGTCGCTGTTTTGACAGTCGCTGTTTTGCCCGGATGCGTTTTTTTATGTACAAACTTCTTCCACGTATTATTATAATAATAAATATTTGCAATAAAAAGATGACCTTTATGTTTTTGTTAATCAATAAACAATTTCTGTACATCTGTATTAATTTTATATTTTTATAATTAAAGTGAAATTTTTATCCAAGAGCCTAAACTTTAATGCGTTATTTTTATTGCCATGTTTTCAAAATTTATACTGATTTTTAAAAAAATTTTGTAGTTAAATATTAAGTTAAACTAAAAATTGTAATATGCTAGTTACAAATCCTGATTCTTTTTTTTAAATAATAATTGTAATTGCAATTAAGTTTTCAAATATAATTTTTTACAACCCATTATATAACATGCCTTGAAATAACACTTGAGAATGCGACATAGCAATATTTTCCATTGTTAATATGCAGTTTTTTTCCCATCGTATACATAATTTAGATTATATTTTTTTGTGGATTTAAAAAATAAAAATTTAGAGAATATTGTTATTTTCTTAAAATGTCTTTAAGACAGGGGAAAGTAGCTCAATAAAACAAAAAAATGTCAATAGCCAGTTTTTGTCACTTCCCTTGAAATTTTCAGTTTAATGACGTCATACATCTTTAATTTTAGCTTTAATCAAAATTATCTATTAATTAATCGGTAATTTTTCAAAGTTAATGATTAAATTTAAATTAAACGATAACAGCCCTAAACAATTGTGAAAAACAAGTATTTTTTTCAGCATGGAACGGATTATCACATTTTAAACTAATTTTTATGGGACAAATTGTTTGTATAAGACTCTCGAACGAATTAGTCTCGTTATGAGAAGTTCGACTGAATTACAAAATTGGAGGTTGCGGCTAATACCCTTGTCAGTACAAATAACTTAAACAAGTATTATAATTATATTTACATTATGTAAGACATTCTATCGCAAGTAAAAATAATTAAGTCAAGATAAAAAGAAGAAAAAAAATAACAGCAAAAAAAAAAAAAAAAAAACAATGACACAGGATATATGAATGTATATACATCTTGTATCATTGTTTTTTTTCTATACATACATTTTGATCTGCTGCAGCTCTAAAATATGGCACAGCTTTAGCTGGATCTTGATTTTCTTGAAAGTGGTAAATGCCAAGGTATGTCTGAGCCTGTGATACATTTTGGAATAGAAAACATCCTTTAAACAATGTAGGTCATCTCATTTACCTTTTTAGGCACGGTTGTTAGTTATCAACAAATTCTTCAAATTTTTTTTGAGTACTCATTATTTTCACAGCATCTATTACTTTTCCTCCCAATTGATGTGGTCACTTGTAGACTTCTGTTAAAAATTTACCCACTTCAGTAGAGTTAACCCCACTGTACAGAGAGACCAGATTTAGGGATGCTCCGTAAAGTCGACATTGTAGACTGACCCAATATTCAGGATTTTGGTCAAGCATGTGAAAGAAAGCTCAAAATAATTAACTAGTTATTGAGTAACCTAAATGTAAGCCATTGCAAATGGCTGCCCCTATATTTTCAATTTTATTTCTGTAAAACGAGTGTCTAGTGAACAGAGCACTTGATAGGAAAGTGGAACAAGGTTATTTGTTATATTCTTTAAAAAAAATTCAGAATCTGAGTCATAAATTTAACAAAAATACGTTTCTAGGTCAAGTATACTATGTTAGACTAATGTTAGGGCTAATCATAGTCATGTTGTGTGTAAGGCACGTGTATTGTGTATGGAAAAACACTCCAGATAATACTAGCAAAATCCTTGAGCGTCTTGTTAAGACAATCCATGTGTTGTGGAAGAAAATTAATTCTGCTAGGTGAATTGGCACACATTTTGACACTAGATGAAAGATAAACATATTTACTACAATGTTTTGAAGTTTCATCTATTCCAAGAACTTTTTGACATGAAAGTAAATTGTTTTCTACAGCATGTTCGTATTTTCTCTTTGACACCCAGGAACCCAGGCATGGGAGAAAGCTAGGATCAAGATCTAAGGGTCGGTAGGATTAAGTATTACCTCTGCCAATCCCAGCCAGGCAGCTTTTTCCATCATGCTGATACCTTCTTTCTGTCTGCTGGTATAGGCACAGTCTGTCTGCTCATCCTCAAGTTGTTGACCCAGGTACATTAGAGCAAGGTTATACAAGGCAAGTCTATTACCTCGCTTAGCTGCCATTTTGTAGTAGTGTTCAGCCTTTAGAATAATTTGAATGAATTTATATTAATTATTTAGATTTGTCACATCCATTCAGCAATAAACCAAAATTGGCATTTAGGAAGGGGTGTGTAACAATAGAACTATAAATAACCATACCTACTTAAAGAGACATATTGACATAATTTACATTGATACCAATTTAAGTTTAGCACACTTTTGATTTTCAACATTTTTAAAGTACAAAACAACATCCACTTTCCATGCATTCCGTTTTAGTTATCATAATTAGAAACTACAAAAGTTGAACATTGTAGAAGCAAGCTTAAAATTGGTGAGTTATTTATATCAGTCCGCGGATAGGGGAAAGCCCACCAGATATGGAGGGTACTGGGGAAATAAAATACCCAGGGTGGACCATAATCAGCCCTACTGCCTTGTAGGAAGTGGAGGGAACAACAAAGGCTAGGGACCCAACCCAAACAAAGGCAGCTTCCCATTGAGCTGTGAGGGGCAACCCCCCAAGTGGTTGCGTGCAAGGCCAACAACCCTGCCATGTAAAAAAAACAGAGTTACAAAAACACCAAAAAGAGTAGCAAAAGTCATTTCAGTCCTGTGAGAGGATGGATCCCCTGAGGAGGGAAATATGACGCCTAATAGTAAACACTTGGCGTCCAGAATTGGAGGCAGACATCATGAGAATTGGCCTTGAATGGAAGATCCTGGAGAAAATGGCCCAGGATAGAGATGCCTGGAGGTCTCTTGTAGGTGGCCTATGTCCTAGGAGGAAGTGCAGACGCCTAAGATGATTGGTGGATGTTCCTCATGGATGAAAAGGCTCAACAACAACAAATATATGTAAGTGTAATCAATAATAGATAACTTTTTTTTCTACAATAATTATATATTTGTACTCTCAGTAACATTAAGATATTAAATGATGTTCAACTAAAGAAAGAAATTTAAGTGGAAAGAAAGAAAACCCTCATATATTTTTCATTAATTATATTAGTCATATTACAGCTAATTTTTTTTGTCTACAGAAAAAAAACATTACAGTAGTCCATTTTTTTTTTCTATTAACTCGGATGATGCCACTGACACAGGGAAAACACTATGCAACAGAATATATTATTAGGTATCTTCAAACAATTGCGTATAAATGAAGTAAAAAAAAATTTTTAATTGTAATTAAATTTTAGAAACCAAGGCTTAAGAATTTAACAATTAGCTGTTACAAATGACCTTATCAGAATCTTGTTCAATTCCATCTCCAGTTTCATAGCATAATCCCAGATTGAAGCATGCTGAAGAGTTCCCCAGTATGCAGGAGGTGCGCAAATGTTGTACAGCTGAGGTCATGTCTCCTCTCTCCCTGGCCTGTAGTCCCAGATAACTTTCATTAAGTGCTTTATATTCATCACACATGCACTGGAACTCTTCCAGAGCAGAATCTAAAGTCTAAAAGAAAAAAAAAAGCATTAAAAATTTATTATGGAAAAAAACTGTTAGTTTAATTAGGGCAGTAGCATAGGAAATTTGACTATTACTATTTTACCACCATCTCTCTGCTAATTATGGTTTTAAAACTCCAAACTTGGGAGATTAAACGTTCAAGAGTTCAAAACCCTTATGAATAAAAAAATTGGGTATGAGAGTTACTGACAAACATCTTTGCTATGATAATTAATCAAACTAAAATTTATTGGAGAATTGTTATGTGTAAGCTACATTCCAATTACTGCATGTAATTTTATACAGTTAATTCCTTCCTTTTAATTAGTAATTTGACCCAATAAAGGAAATAAGTTAAATCTTGGCGGTAGTAACCCTTTTACCCAATGTGTACAATTGAATCAGACAATATGAGATAATTGTAAGCTATTAAATCCTGATTTAAAATGATTTTGTATGATGCTGTTTAATAAATTTGGCCACTGCACAAACATTTTAAAATAAAATGACTAATAATCAATGGATGCATTACCTCAGACTTTGATTTATTAATTACTGCATCCCGGGCAGCTCCTTGGGCATCTTTAATGGCTAACAACCCATTAGAAACTTGAGGACCAAAAACCGTTGTTGAAGCAGATGTGATGGAGTCAGCTATGACATTTTTCAAAGTGTTGCGGTTGCCAGGCAAAGTGAAAATGAGTTTGTACAAAAGTACTGATTTTCTATTTAGCCTGTTTTTGTCTGAACCCCATAATATTGCAGTTCCCTGTAGAAAACATTAATTCAAAACTTTTCTTTGTACTTGAAACAAAGGTTAGCTTTCAAAAATATGTTAAACAACATTTTCAAAAACAGATAGCAGAAAACTACTTTCTTGCCTTACATTTTTGGAGTTTGTTTTCTTTACAAACTTCTTTGAACAACATAAGCTTTATTTTAACAGGAAGGATAACATTAAAACTATTTAATTCATGATGAATGTTTGTTACAATTACCAACGATATAGCTGCAACCATTTGATCTGTCTGGCGCATAATATGCCACAAGTCCTTGTGACATGATTGCCACCATTCCCTTTTGTCTTTCCTGCCAGTGTTGCCACACTGATAGTTTCCTTCAATACCTTCAATTTGATTTTGTACATGTAAACTGTTGAATGCAAATAATGAATGCATTAACAATTCTAGAATGGTAGCTTTTTAAAACAATTGTTTCTGATTTAGCAACCATTTGACTTTATAACATCCGCTCAAAATTTTCATGTTTTATATTTTTTTTAAAAGAAAATCACTTATATTTTGTCATCACTATAGTGTGAGTAGACACCTAATTTGTTTTTTTTTTTTAAATATATGTAATCATATGAAAATTTTGTATCCTAAAAGTTTAAAAGTACCTATTTAGAACTTGAGCACTACAAATTGGTTTTTCACAAATATCTGGAGAGCTTTTTTTCATCCATGAGAAAGGACAAAACTTATCCCTTTTCTCAGCAAGCTCGTGTACTTCTGGTTCTTCATCAACATACAGGCCAGCAGATGTGCGAGGACTATGAAGATGTTGTCTTAGGGCTAAAAGTACAATTTTAAAAAATGATTTAGCAACTAAGCTAATATGATCCAGTTTTAATTTTTTAAAATAAATGTTTACTTATTCTGATTTGATCCATATAATTTTAATTACCAAATCAGCTATAATTCCTGTGAACATTAACATTGAAACAAAATGTATAAATGTACAAATTTAAACCTTAAAATTTAAGATTCATAGGTTGTAGTATTTACTGCAGTTGTTGAAGTATGAGTAGAGGTGCAGTGGAGTACACTAGGATTGACTATTGACTTTTCTAGCTATTTGGGCTACAGAGCTGACTAATATATCAACATTATTAAATTATCATTAATATTGACTAAAGAATATAACATCAATTTTAGATTTTGATCAAGAAAGGAAAGCTCATCAAATTTTATTTCAAGGTAATTTATAATGTTCTTCATAATCTTATTAGTATCTTCTACAAAAAACGTATGATAATTTATTAGCATAATATTAATATTTTATAATATTGGGAAGGTGCAAACATAACACCATGGGCTTGGGTGGCAGAATCCAACGTTAAAATGATGCATCTTCTCTAATTGTAGGCAGATTTTAAAAACTAACTATACTATTAATAATTAACATTGTTAGTTCAGGACGGCCTAAGGGAATTTGAATTAGAGGCCCTAGGCAAAGTGAATTTGGTGGCACTAAATTGTCTAAATGTAATTGAAAAAAAAAGTAAATATGGAAAGATTCTTGAGCAAGGCCCCCACCAAAGGTGAGACTCAATGAAACTAATCGGAGGCCCTAACTCTAACTCTAGGCGGCTGCCTAGTTTGTCTAAGTCTAAGTCTATGCTTAAACTTAAAGAAAGCCAGCCAGTCAGTAAAACTAGTTTTTTTTTTAAAAGTGTTTTGACGAAGAGTAAGAGTAGTAAGAGTAAGAGTTTCAACTTTCAGTACTTTCAGTTTCCTGGATACTGAAGCATTATTATTTATTACTTTTACAAGTGAACACCTAATGCCTAATGGCAATGGTCTCTACTGCACATACCTCTAGAGAAATTATGTAAAATCTTCCACATTTTCGTCAGTTCAAAGAATACTTAAACAAATAATGCTTTTAAAGTTCTGGGTTAACCAGGGTCTTCTATCGGGAAACCCATCACGGCAACCATGTTGACTTTCCCATCAAACTATTGTAGGTCACCTGCCCCTCTGTGATCAGTGATAATGCTGCCACTCACATTCTTTTAATGACCTCGATTTGTTCTCTAATTTCCCCAGATTTCACTAGCCTGGGGATTAAAAGGGATAGAAGCAGATAACAAAATTAAATGACAGCCTTTTATCCTGTATAATGATAAGTTTATAATTTTTTTAAATTTCTCTAAAATGTAATGGAGAAAAAATAATTTTCAGGATGCATTCGAATTATACTAAATAACATTATGTTTTTACACGAAAATTTCGTGTAAAAACATAATGTTATTTTGTATAATTAGAATGCATCCTGAAAATTATTTTTTCTCCATTACATTTTAGAGAAATTTAAAAAATTATAAAATTATCATTATAATAAAAGCTTTTTAATTGTCTTCCCCAGAACAATTAATGAAGATAATATCGTATTTATTACAAACGCCACCCCTCCCACTCCCAGCTCTGAATGGGTACCTAACTAGACAATAGTTAGGCGGCTGGGGTAATGCGTGGAACCCCTATAGCCGTGGCCTGTGACCGCTGCATCACTTGCCAACAGATCATCTCTCATGGTCTGTGGACGCAATTATCTTCTGCATAGCAGGAGCGTCTGTATATCTAAGATAAGATAAACAATGACTTGTCAATTCTTAGTTTTGAGTTGAGTTAAAACATCTGTTATTTATATATAGTATAATATAGTGGTATGGTTAATCGCCTGCCTAGACAAACAATGTCCCTAGTCCCTTCTGTAAGGCTTTAGGTTAACCCAGGAGTTCCACAGTGAACTGTGCTAGGTTCCTTACTTTTTAAAAAAATTTAATCTAATAAGAATGCAGGACTAAAAACAAACTATAAATAAGCGTAGGACGCAATAATATTCTGTATAAAATGAGAGTCTGCAACAAATAAGATCAGATCAGATATTTTACTAAATCCCTTATATTAACTTCGCCGTCTTGTCGTGGTCAGGCGGAAAAACAAAAGTAAAAATGACACACTTTCCGTGATCCTATCGAGCTGAAACTTTGCACATAGACTTGTGTCACCCAACAATGACTTGTGTCAAAATTTCAGATCGATCGACTGTACCGTAATTAAATTAATGAATTTCATAACTCCAGCCCTCGATGTCACAGGGGTCAATCACGGTCTGTCGCGTGGTGCGTATTATAAATTACATTGAACTTTTAATTATGTCTATTATTCCTAAAGGATTTATAGTCAAAAACTTTGTTTTTATGAGTTGTTTAATTTTATTTGTATTCGTTTGTATGTTGGCCGACGGTAACGAAGGCTTTTTGTCGACACGTTCATTTATTTGTGGCGCCCCGTTCATTCTTCGTAGACCTTTTTTTTTTAATGTTAGTATAGTAAGGTGTCTGTAAGGCATCTGTCCGTCTACAAAAGACGATAGCTTTATCTTTATTGTTTGGAGCTTTGTGTGTGTTTGATGAGACCAATCTTTAAGTGGAAGTCTCTTCTGAATGTCACACACGCAGTGTTGCTTGCCCTTCCTCCACGCTCTTTTTTTTCAGCTGTTTCCACCCTGGATTGTTGCTCGGTTCTTAGTGATCCTTCTTTCACTATAGCCCGCCACGTGGACCTTTCCTCTGCCAGGTTTCCCCATTTTTGTATCTCAATGTTGGCTGCTTTCATGTCTCTTCTGCATATGTCAGTACTGTCATTTCAATTCATGTTATTACTAATATTACCCAGCAGAGGCGTCGCTAAGGTTGGTGTCACCCCATCATGACTTACCCCAAAGACCTCTTCCGATTTTGCCAGTATCAATTAACGGGAACATACAACATTTGACATATTGGTATCACCCTTTCTGATGGTGTCACCCGCTGTGATGGTGTCATCCGCTATGATGGTGTCACCCGCTGTGATATTGTCACCATTTGTGATTGTGTCACCCTTTGTTATGGTGTCACCCGCTATGATGGTGTCACCCGCTATGATGGTGTCACCCACTATGATGGTGTCACCCGCTATGATGGTGTCACCCGCTGTGATGGTGTCACCCGCTGTGGTCAGCACCCATAATTAAGACGCGATTGATGGGGGGAGTTCGTGTACCAAGTACCAAACGATGTAATTCGTCTGCCAATGTTGATACTTTCACCCACTTTTTACGATATTCTATGGCTACAATTACAAACTGCTTTATTGTTTATGTTTCATTAAATAGACCGACCAAATCTACGACCCAGCACTCAAAAATATTCCTGTAACTTAAGCGAATGTAATACGGCAAGCTGTGCTTTAATGATGTGTTGGCTTAAGTTGGCTACACACTACGTTTTTTTGCTTCTTTGCACTCTGGCCTGCATTACTATAACTAATGTAGAACCCATTCGGAGCTGGGTGAATAGAACTATAGCTAATGCGGGCGCTTATGAGGTTTCACTTATGCAGTTCCCTCATTCTCTCACTTATCTATCTATCTATCTATCTATCTATCTATCTATCTATCTATCTATCTATCTATCTATCTATCTATCTAATCTATCTAATCTATCTAATCTATCTAATATCTATCTATCTATCTATCTATCTATCTATCTATCTATCTATCTATCTATCTATCTG
>MUZC01000653.1:333867-358119 GCA_002072015.1 Radix auricularia | reverse complement strand
CGCATCGTCACAAAAGTGGGACCCCCCCCCCCCTAGGTGCGTGACGTCATTTATGGACGGCCCCCCCTCTCTCTCTCTCTCTTTCTCTCTCTCTCTCCCCTGTACCGATTCGTAGGAATAAATGCTGGATTAATCGTCTAGCGTTTTTATTTTGCATCCTTTGACATAACAATATCCTTCATTTTTTGGTGGTCCCATAGGCCTATACAGCGGATCAAGGTGTTTGGATGAAGCCTATGCTAATCAATGCTATGAACCAGTTCATGAAATTTAAGCTGTATCTGAAATGACAGTCTTGTTAATACAATGTTGATAAAGACCTATAATATATATATAATATATTTTTCTATTGATAAAAACTAGAATTAAGGACATTACAATGTACAATTACATTGTTCATGTAGAGCTTTTATTCTAGTTTCTAACATTTTCAACTACGGAAAAAGGTCTGTACGGTCTGTCCTTTATTTCGTAACACCTTAAGAGATATATCAATACAAATAATCAATGGAATCTTGAAACCTTCCGACTTCCTGAACTTGAAGATTGATGTCTACGGGTATTATACACAGCATAGTTAAGTCTTTGTATTTTCATATTCGCTTAGCCTTTGTTCGTTAAAGAGGACTTCTTACCGATTCGTTTCGTTTTGTTTTAAAATCCCAATATAAACTGCAACGTCTTGTCTGTGGTGATCCCGCAAGCGGAAAAACATCTGTAAATGTTTATGCTAGTCTATCGCGCGGTGCGTATTATATTGAGCATAATCAATACTTTAAGCTATTTATGGTGAAATTTGTTTTAACGGGTTGCTTAATATTTTTTTTTTAAAAATCGTGTTTTTTTTTTATTTGTTTTCTCTCAATTCACAAGTACAACTTAATCACTATGCTTTGCTTGACTGCAGTTTTTCCTCTTTATTTTCAATACTTAAAACAAATGAAGAAACCCATAGTCATCACCCCAAAACGCTCACCGGACCAATCACATTTCTTAAAAAGTCCACAAATACTCTGAGAGCCCACAATTTCCCAGCCTATCCACACTTCCAGACAGCCCACATTTCTTTGTAAACAAAATGAGGGGTGAGACTGCAATCAGGCTTATAAAAAGTAAATAGAAAGGACGCACATGGTAAGGGTTAGCCAGACAGGACGTAACGAAACAGCGAACGTTAGCGGCTTTACTTTCAATGACTCTTTGGATTTCACCGCAGCTACGTTTTTATTTTTTGATATTCGTTTTATTTGTGTATTGTATGTCCGTTGAAAAAGGCTCTTTGCCGAAACGTTCACATTTCTTTGACAGCCCACACAGAGGCGTCACTAGGGTTGGTGTCACCCGGGGCGGTAGCTCATGGTATCACCCGGGGCGGTAGCTCATGGTGTCACCCCCTCATGATTTAACCCATAGAAATCCTCCGAGTTTTCCAGTGCCAAATAACTGGAATATATAGAATTTTATGGTCTGGTGTCACCCCCTTGATGGTGTCACCCGGCGCGGCCCGCCCCCTCCGCACCCCCTAAAACGCCACTGAGCCCACACTGCACTAAGAGCACACGTTTCGAACCTTGCGACACAGCCCCATTCCTAGACCACTCGCCACCATACCTCGATAAGTCGAGGCAAACTTCGAGCTGAGAGTGACGTAGATGATAAAATTGGCCGACGGGAAGATGTGACTCAGGACCTTCACCAACAAATTGATCAGGTCGATGCTGACACTGTCCAACTGGAGATCGAACGTCGCGTTAGTGGACAAGACCGTCACGTACATTACCGGTGGCAGAAACGAGGTCAAGTCCACGGTCATCAAGGTTAACAGCAATCTGAACATTTTCAGTTCTTTCGCCTTGTTGGGCGTAATGGGATTCGATGAGAGATTTGGTTTTTTGCCGAAGGACACATGCAGCTTGACTACGATGACAACGTAGCACAGCAACAGCACAGACAGCGGCAGTGTAACCTGGACCAGTGGCATGAGGTGCGACCAGTAGAGCACGGCGGGGGCCTTGCTTTCATGAGCGACCAAACTGGTCAACGTAGCGACGACCTTGCCGTTTATCAGCTTATAGTTTATAAACAAAAACAGCGCCGGAAAAGTGAAGGTGAAAATGTAGAGCTCCGTTATGACTATGAGCCACTTGGTCCTGTACGGTGTACAGATTCTAGAGATGAGCAAAGGGAAGCACACCGCGATCAAGCGTTCGATGCCTATGATGGCGACATTGTAAATGCTCGAGTACAAAGCGAGGTGATTCCATTGTACGATTCCTTGCATGTAAATTATTAGAAACTTATCCGCCGCCTCAGGATCGTATTCTCTTAATATAAACACCAATTCTTGCAGAAGCTGGGTGGTACAAAAGACGATATCGAACAGGGCGATAGAAGTAAGGAGAACGCTGATGGTGTCTTTGAGGCGCTGTCTGTTCAGCACTAAAACCGTGATGACGTTGCCGAAGATCCCCCAAAGGCAGAGAATATTGATGAGTCCTCTATGAAAAACTAAGTTCAGTATGTACAAATTTTCTGGACTGATTAAGTTTAGCAGTGTAATAGCGCGACCGTCCTGAATATAAAAAGCACACCGAGCATTCCAAAGTGTGCAATTTTTATAGTAATAATTGATAATTGGCAGTTTTTGATTTTTTACGAAAGGCTGTATGGACGTGGTATACATTTGAAATTTAAAAGAATGAAAATATGTGTGTTAAAGTTGGTGAAATGATTAAACAAACATGTCTTTACAGTATAGTTTAAAGAAATCTGAATTTTAAACAAAGTAATTACGTAATAGTCCTTTTGATTTTATAAAACTCAACTCGATGTATTAGAGTTTGTACGTCGGCGTCTTTAGTGAACTAATTTTAGTTAGATCGTACTGCTACAATTAATTGATTATCAAATATCCTTACGTGAAATTTTCTTTGTATATACATATTTAAAACATTCATTGCATTAGATTCGCCTCAACTCTCATTTTTTTAAAAATGCAACATGAAGTTGATTTTTGTGTGTGTCGCTCATCTTCGACAGTCTTCTTTTTAAAAAAATGAATTATTTCTCGTTATATTTGTCCACATAGGCTATCATAGAAAGTCCACCAAAGAAAAAAACCAGACGTACTTGATTTTACCAAACATTCCCCTATGTCTTAACGTGTTTCTGCCCACCGTCTGCAAGAAAGACATCGGTTACCTTTTACTTGAAATCGCAACCTTTAAAACTTGCACCCAAGCCGCTCTCATAACCACTAACAGTCACAGCAATGCCGCTGGGTTATATCAATATTTCAGACGGATTAAACATAACATTGTTCATTTGCGGTTTACGGTCAGCCAAAATACATTTTAAGAAGCGATGCTCACTTGATGTTAAACGATAGAGAAATTAAATGGATTTACTGTCACACTAACTCTAACAAACGTAGACTGGGCTCTGTAAAAAAAATATTTCCAAAGCTACTATGAATCATCGGCGGTAGTATATCTTACATTATATTTTACTAGATGACTTCTTTGTGACCAAGAACGTTAAAAAAGTTCACCAATTGAAAACATTGTCATTTCGTTTAATCTTTTTATTTAATAAATCTATTGAAGTAATCAGTTTAATTTTTTAACCCCCCCCCCCTTTAATTTGTATATATATATAGAGAGAACAAGACTCGCTTTTTATGTGTTTGTGTTTTAAGTTCATTTTATTTTATATGCTATTCCATCGGGCATATTCTTTTATTGCTACCAGTAAAATCTGGCCACAATGTCTTGCTGCTCGTCATCTTCTGGAGCATTGCGGGTGTTTATGCAATTATCTCCGAGATGTTCGGAAAAATAAAAGTATTCTAATTGGCAAACTAAGCTGAAGATGTCACCATTAGCCGTAGAATTATGACCTTGACCTATAAAGACTTGGGTCAACTTGTCTGAAAAGCATCCACTTCGACAGTTGTGATTGCACACGCCAGTGACACATTTAAAAAATGGTCCAATTGATGATAAAGACTTTCCGTGTCAAATTTTAATATTTCATTAGTTAGTTAGTTATTTCCTCTCGGGCCGAAGACGGCACATAGGGCAGAGGTCATGGATTTCCATTTTTGACGATCCGTTGCTAATTGTATCAAGTCCTGGTTATTTCTTAGACCCATGGTTGAGCTTTCTCTTATGATTGTTCTACGCAGGGTTTCTTTTGGTCTTCCTTGTTTTCTTTTGCCTGTTGGTGTCCACATGAGGGCCTGACTTGGGAGTCTTCTCTTGTCCATTCGAAGAACATGGCCGATGTAATTCCATCGTCTTCTCCTTATAAAATTTGACACATATTCTTGGTTGGTTTCTTTTCTTATTGTTTCATTTGATTTGAGATCACTCCATTTTATATTTAAAATTTTTCGGAGGCATTTGTTTTCGAATGAAATTAATTTTTTTTCTATATATTTAGTTGATTTCCAGCTTTCGCATCCGTATGTTAGTACAGGGATTACACAGGAATTGAATAGCTTAAGTTTTGTATGCTGTCTTATTGTCCTTGATCTCCAAATATTTGTGAGTTTGTTGAAAGCACTTGACGCCAACGCAATTCGAGTCATTATCTCTGATGTTGAATCTCCATTATATGTCATTTTGCTTCCTAAATAAGTGAAATTGGTTACTTTCTCTATAGTTTTATCATTAATTTTTATATCATTGGGTTGGTTGGTGAGGTCCATGATTTTTGTTTTGGTTGTGTTGATTTCAAGACCAATTTGGTTTGAAAAGTGCTGGAGACGATCTGTTTTTTCCTGGATGTTCAAATGCGTTGAGCTTAAGATAGCCAGGTCATCTGCAAAGTCAAGGTCTTTATATTTCATTATAGTCATTAAATCCAAAACGTTGCCTTGATAATAATAATAAAAAACATTTAAAGAAAAACAGTTCATTTAAATTTATTAGTAGGTTATTTAAGACATCTTGGCATCCGTTAGCCCTTATACTTATACTCTCAATTAACTGTAGAAAACCGCGGCTTGTCAGTGCAGAAGTGTAACTGGGTTTTCCACCCTCTATGTTAATTTATTTTGAGCGCCCTTGCTATTTTTAAAAATCCTAAAGGTAGGAAAATACTAAATTTGAATAAATTGAAGGATGAGCCTTCGGCAACTGCCCCGATGACAAGTCGTTGCTGGATTTACCTATTTACTAAACAAGCTTTAGCTCAGGGCACCCGCCTTCTTGGAGGGACCCCGGAATTTTTTATAAATAAATCTAGTAATCCGAAAATCATATTTAGCACTGGCATAGAATATCTGGAATCGAAAAGGTCCAAATGTCTCAAATGGCTTAGGGCCCCATCAAATCTTAATCCGGCCCTGGTTTTTGCGATTATACACAAGTAACAATCCGATAGATTTCTGGACGCTTCATCCACAAGTGAAGTTTCCTCAACTTAAAAGAAAGCTATTTGTCAATTTATGTATTCTTTCAGTGCAACCCATTGCCGAGAATCAATGTACTACTAAACAACTGGTTCATTAAATCAAAGCATCCAGCGGTGACTAGTGGACAGCATCTGACAGAATTTCTCACAACTACTATCTTATCTTATCTGTTACAGACGCTCCTTCTATACAGAAGAATACTGCGTGCTACACTGATCTATAGTTTGAGACTAGTACTGCATTCTTATTTAAAAATCAATAATTTTGAAACAAAACAAGACAATTGCTATTTGAAACTAAAAACAATTGCTTTAATAAAGTGCTACTAAAATTACGGGAGTCGAACGAAAAGAGATTTTTCAAAAATTCATTCTCCAACATTGTTCTAAATATTATTAGCTACCGTTTGGTTTTGCTTCAAACTTCAACCCGATAGATGTTATGTTTGGCGAGAAATTGACAAAATACTGTTTTTGTGTTTTTTGTTTGTTTATTTTCCAAGAAATCCAGTAAACATTTTCGGTCATTTTCTTGGCCCGAGCACATTCTTGGTACCTCCTTAACATATTTGCAAAAGACCTGAACCCTCTATCTGTTATGGTTCAGGAGGAGTTGCTGTTCAGGGGGAGTTGCTGTTCAAAGCTCGAAAAGACTTGGCAGACATTTCGAATCTATAAAACTATAAATGCAATTCCCAAGAGAAATAGCGTTAAAAAATTAATTTTTGCTTTAATAATGGCTCATAATGGGTCTATATGCAGTATCTTTCCATAAATAAATTTTCAACATTGAAGTATTGGTCTACTGTGTACCTGCAACAAATATACTTCTTTAACAATATATATTAACACGTGGTTAGAGTTAAAATGTTTAAATCAATAAATTGTAATATAAAAATATTTAATTAAACAATACATCACAAGGAATTTTTTTTTTTGCATTGTGAGTGGGGTCTTGACTTATATTTTTTTCAATATGGCTCTCAACATATTTTTTAATGACTCTGTTACTATATGACTGGCCACCTCTGCTCTACAACATACCAAAATCATTTTGTTTTGTTGGAAATTTTGTTAACAAATATCTAACTTTTAAATTTTAAGACCCCTAAAACTGTTCTAGGTTATTCAGGTAAGTAGACACAATTACTCAAAAGTAACAGTAAAATTGTTTGATTATCCACAGATAACAAAAATCATTAAACATTTATCTACCTATTCTGACATATGTAAGGGGTTTATTGCTTTCATTAAGAAGGTAATGAATCATTTAAAATGTACACGTATGACGCAATATTCTTCTGTATAGAAGGAGCGTCTGTAATAGATAAGATTAAACAACTGATGGTTCCTAAAAAATATGTAGAAAAATATAACAACTGCTATCTTTAACTGTATAATAGCGATTAGATTCAAATATTTTGGCATAAACTTAACCCAATAATATAATGGCTCACCTCTAACTTTATTTTTTATAGTAAATATTGTTTTGTCAATTACTGTCACTACTAGCGTCTAGGTTTCCTAACATTGTGGTTAGCACAACTTCGCCCGCTTAGAATAACAAGGTTCTAAGTCAAATTAATGACAAACATGAGTTTATAGCCCCCAGGTTATAGTCCTTGTATTAATATATCATGGTAAAAAAACATGAAAGTTGTAACTTGAGACAGTTTTGTAGGAAGCACAGAATAACGAGGTTCTAACTCTATTGAATAGGCTTACTAACATCAAATTTTCAAACATGAATATCTCGGTCGGTTCGACCAAAAGTTCAGATAGTACCTTGTTAAACTCAGGGGGCGACTTGGCAAATACCATGATCATGGCACTGAGTTTCAGAATGGCCATATTCAATTTTTACATGGACATATTTTACACTGAAACAAGGAGACTCATTTGAAATCAGGTAAAATAACATTCATACAGCGCATCTAAAAGAAGTACAACAGAGAAAACAAAACGCAGTACTGAAGAAAAATAATATAACAAGTTCTGTATTTTTATTTCAAAATTGGACGGTAGAAATATATGCAATAAATAAATTAAATTTAAGATGCCACTTTTATAATGCCTAACACCATTGACTACATCAATATGGTTTTGAAAAAAAAATAAAACAAAATTTAAAATAAAAGTTAAAACATTCTGAAAATGACCAAATTTTTAAAAATGAACACTGGGAAGCACAATTAACAATATTAACTAATAATATAACTTTTGAGAAAAAAATTATCTCCAAAATGAAATGCAATCATGAACTAGACATAAAATAAATAACTGGTTACATTTCCAGTATTAGCTCAACAGCAAATAATTACAATTCATTTCAACCTGCATTTAAAGTCTACATACTACATTGCATGCACTCCATTTTCAAGCTAGAAAAACACAAGGCTAGCCATGGTTTTGTTCAAAAGAAAACCTCTAAGATCACGATTGGAATATTCAATGCTGCCAATACCTCTTGACAGGTTCAAACACTGCACAACCTGACAGGAGATTATGATTTTTTTTTATTGTTGTCAAGTTCTTAAGTACATCCATTCCCCCCATATATATAGTTTTACAATGGTTTACCTCTATTTAAAAGAACTGAAAGTCAGACAATTTTCAAATAATTTTTTTTCATAAATACATATGGAAAAAACACACACTGGCACTGGTATATTTTAGAGAAATGATGTTTCAATTTGGTACTATAAAATAAAAAATTTGAGTAATGTATTTTAGGTCATAAAAGGAATTCCCTTAATAAAAATATTGAGTTAAATAATGTGAAAAATTCTTGTTCACGATGGTAGAATAAACTGACATCTCTAGTTATCTTTCAAGTGTTTCTAATCCATTGTTTTTTTTTCTGCATACCATTTTTATTTGCTGTTTCATACATGGTACACTGAGCTAATACAGTGACATTTTTTCTGTGTAAACATATTTTATGAATATAGAATTTTTAGTATGTTCCAAGTTCATTTTATGTTTAAAATTTTAGATCCCTTACTATGCATGACATTTTAGCTATATTAGAAGACGGTGATAACCATGCAGAAGTTTAAATTGAGCTTAATGAGACAATGGTTATCTAGTGACCATTGATCTTTATCAAGAATATACTTATGTTGAAAATGAACTGAATGAGAGAGTATGTGCAAATGTGCTGCTACAGACTTGAAAAACATTGATTTATCGTCAGATAATTCACTGTCACTTTCATATACATGTAATATATATTTTGATAATCTCTACTTCATTTCAACTTCTCAAAGAACTGAAGGATAGAAGTTATGAACATGTGTTGGAAAAAGATGTAAGAAAAGACCTTTCAGTCAGTGTAGCAAATGTAATGTAGGTTTCTGTTTGGCAAGTAAAATTTCATTTCATACCAAGTAATGATGATGTGTTCTTAGTCTTAGTATTTACATCCTGATCAATATTGTCTTTTTTTTAACTTTTACATGTAAGTCAGACTTGAGGAAATATGTATTTGAAGACAATTGGATACTAATAAGAAATTTAGTAGAGCTTACGCTATGGTTCAAAAGTTTGTATCAGTTTCGCAATTTTACTGAATTTGGCATACTATTGCTAAAAGTATTTAGAGGTTATATATCATTGATAATTTTAGATTAGTAATAGCCTAAAACTATAATATAACTTATCAATTTACAAATAAATAAGTGTATTCAGATACAGTGGTATTTAGCGCATTTTCGAGAAGTCGAAATGCGCTATTGTATCCGTTTTGTCCGTCCGTCCGTCTGTCATCAGCCTAGATCTCAGCATCCATAAGTCCTAGACCCATGATGTATATATGTTTTTTGTATGTCCTGACCTGCCATTTGTGCATCAACACTCAGTTACTCGATTAATGCATTTTAAATGTTCATTTAGAAAAGAAACATGCACGGTTTCACAACTTTGAGGATCACTGCTTTCCACGTGTAGCACGTAGAAAAACGCTTTGGGAGAAGATATTTCATAACTTTGGCGCTTGTAATAATTTCCCGTTTATTAATTGTTTGTTGGTGTGTGTGTGCGCGTTCTCCTCTAAAATCTAAACACAATTACTGATAACTACATAATGCTGATATCTAACATAAGTACTGATACATAATACGAAAATGCGCTAACACGTCCTGAGTCCAAAAAGGGACCAGGCTTAACATGATTTTTTTTTTCTTTCAACACAAAAATTGTACTTGGATTTGCTCAGCAAAACTATTGCAGAGAAATGTAAACCAAGGTGTTTCCTAATCATTTAGGTAGAACAAACACCAAAAATATCAGGAAATATGAAATTGCTGCACAAAAAGTAATCCGAGCTGTAATGGGTTAATGAGATACATACAAGCCAGAAGCAGTGTTCACAAAAAATATAAAATAATAAAAGTAGCATATACTCGCACTAAAGCAGAGTTTTTTTAAAAGAAAATCTAGGGGAAAATGTTGGGAGGTTTGGCTTACAAGCGGGTCATAGGTGATTTCTGTGCATACATTAAATATTGGTGTTGTGAGGGAGCTAATTGAGGGAGGGAAGGTGTCTTCTCTCATAGATTTGTGTCATTTGTGAAAGCAAGTTGTCTTCCTTCCATATGAAACATCGGACACAGCCTCTCTTTTCTGTCAAGCCCTCTAGCCAGTATTGCTGTCTCCCCCCCCCCCTTCTCAATAACAATCAATCCTTGATAATGTAAACACTCATAATGACCAATTTAGCTTGTACAGTGAGACCTTGCTAAGTCAAACTTCCCAAGTCATAAACCTCCTTATGTCGAATTAATTGTTACATCCAGGCCAAATTCCGTAAGTCTAATGAATTTTAGATCTCCTTAAAAAGAAGACTTTAACTTTCTGACTGGCATAGCGTTTCAATCTTTTCAATGTCAGATTTAGAATCTAAAGTTGTTAAATTTTCAGGCATGTTCCTGAAATAAATGAACAATTTATAATTGAAATAAAATGGGATAAACACCAAATGATTGAGGGGTCATCCATATAATACATATATAAAAAAGTCGTATGTGCGTACAAAATCGTGCCCCCCCCTCCGGAGTCAAAGATATTGGTTTTACTCTTTGGGGCAGTCCATAAAATACATCACACGCCTAGGGGAGTGGGGGGGTCACGCATTTGTGACGATGTGTGGAGGGGTAGTTTAAGAAATATGATGTCACACCGAAATGCGCAACTTTAAATAAAAGTTCCCCTAAAATATTTGATTGTTTGCAATTTATTTAATGATGTCTTTAATGGCTTCACACGTGTTACAATATTAGAGTGCAGCTTTACAGTAAATACATTTTTAATTGATAAAAAAAGTAATTTTCACCATGCTTATTTTCCATTAGAAAATGATGTCACACCGAAATGCACAACTTTAAATAAAAGTTCCCCTAAAATATTTGATTGTTTGCAATTTATTTAATGATGTCTTTAATGATGTCTTTCCATTAGAAAATAAGCTTTAAGGTAGGGTGGGAGGTCAAAGTTTTTTGAAGTCAGATTGGAAGGGGGGATCTAAGTTTTTCTGACAAGTGTGACGAGTGGTGGGGGGGGGGGGGGGAGAAAAATTGTCAAAAATAGCTTGACTTCATTTATGGACTGCCCCTTAAACTTAAAGTTTTGTGTAACATCATGTCTTTCATGTTGAAATTATTGCAGAAATACAAATTACAATAGAATTAAAACATTAAAATTGTATTGCCTTCAACACTGCATAAAGGGGCCAGTCCATACATGATGTCACGCATTTTCCCTCACTTAAAAACTCCGTAAGTTGAATTTTTTTCAAGGGGGTCCACACGTATTTTAATCATTTGACTGAAACAAATTTTTGATTTGGGGTTAAAGATTGATACTTTGCAGCAGATTTTAAAAAGCATTTTTTAAAATAAAATAATATTTAATGTTACTATTTTGTAACCATGGAAAATGTAACTGGACATCAGAGAAGGTTGAAGCACTTGACCAAATAGACCAAGGACACCTGTCAATAGAAACACAATGGAATTCACCAGTGACCTATCAGGATATTAAGTTTTTATGATTTTCAGGGATGACTAACTGTGCATAAGGAACACTGAAGGCAAAACTATCTGTCTCTATCACCACTTTTGTTTAAATGTTTCATGATGGGCAGTATTCACAGTTGTTCAACAGTTATATTACTTATATTGGCTCAAATTTGAGACACCAGATGAGGCCACTGGGGACCTGCTCCCACAAAATATTTCAGACATGAGAAGTTGCTACAGTCAAATGCTTCAGAATAATGGACTTCAGTTAGAAGGTAGAAATTCAGATGCAAGTTTTCACAACATGCAGAAACAGCAACCCAATATTAAGTAAAAAAAACCAAACAAACCCATTGGTGAAAGGTAACTCATTACCCAACACAATGTATAATTTCTCTTTTGGATAATTTATCCCCAGCTCACTAACTTCTGTACAATATAAATAGTAAACAAGCTCCATCATTTGATTTACACATTCTTTTCCATAAATAAATTCTTAAGAATGTAATAACTGAAAATGTATGGTGAGTTTCTTACCTTAAGTTGATGGAGGTATTATTGAGGGTAACAGCTTATTCTTGACATCACTGCTGGAGGCTATAGATGCCAACTTTAAAATCCTCTGAACTGACTCAGTTTGATGTAAACGTTCTATATCCCCATCCTTGATAGCAGCTTCATCTTTAAATGCCAACCTGGATTTTATAAACTCCTCATGACTAACAGATGATTGACAGTTCTCCTCTTCAGAAAAGAGATCTCCTATTCCTAGGACTGATACCCCTAGGGGTAGAGTGTTTTTCCTGTTTAGAGAATGCTGCATAGGAATGCATCCCAAGTCATCACAAATATCTTGGTTCGTTGCCAGAGGTTTTGAGGATTCTTGTTCAGTGCCTGTAATTTGTAATATAAAACAATCATCATGCAATGCAGGTCAATCTAGTTGAATTAAGTTTTTATACAAATAAATACATTTAAGCTGCTGGTTGTGAAAGGAAATACTTGAACTGTAAAAATATACCTTTAATTTAGTATAATGAACAGATTGCTTGAGAGATAAGTAAAATGACAAAGAAAGTTTTGTGAAAGAGTGACACCTTCTATTAGCAGCAGAAACTTTTTAGATTAGTTTCTTCAACATCTATGCTAACCTATTACTATTACAATATTGCCACCAAGGAAAAGAAAAGATACTTTAAAAAAACTTTAACTTTGAAAACTGGCATAAAGAAGACTTTGTTACTAGGGCTCTGATTTAAGGAGGATTTGTGACTAGGGCTCTGATTTAAGGAGGATTTGTTACTAGAGCTCTGATTTAAGGAGGATTTGTTACCAGGGCTCTGATTTAAGGAGGATTTGTGACTAGGGCTCTGATTTAAGGAGGATTTGTTACTAGAGCTCTGATTTAAGGAGGATTTGTTACTAGGGCTCTGATTTAAGGAGGATTTGTTACTAGGGCTCTGATAAGAAAGGTTATTGCTTTGCATTGCTTCAGATGATGACAGCAGTGTGTGGTAAATGAGATAGTGTGTAGTTGTACACAACAAATAATTTACAAAAGAAAAAGTTTTAAACAAGCAGTCATCCTGCTATCAAGTGTAGCCAAATCAGCCTTCCAGGATCCACTTTGTAAGCCATTTGATAAAGTGTTAAAAGCTACTACATCATCTGGCAAGAGATAGGAAGCCATCGAAATGTGTGGGTTAAAGAGATAAGAAGCCATAGAAATGTGTGGGTTAAAGAGATAGGAAGCCATAGAAATGTGTGGGTTAAAGAGATAGGAAGCCATAGAAATGTGTGGGTTAAAGAGATAGGAAGCCATAGAAATGTGTGACTTAAAGAGCTAGGAAGTCAAAGAAATGTAAGAGTTAAAGAAATAGGAAGCCATAAAAAAATTTCAAATGATGATCTATTTAAACCACAATAAAAGTAGATCGCTATGTGAAAAATATGTTTAAAGCAACTGAGCTTGTATCATATATAATAATGTCATAAATAAGTATTTATAGTGATGCACCAAATGTCATTTGACATTTTGTCAGTCCCAGTGCTGATGTCCATTAACTATGATTAAAAGACCTACATTTTGATTCGAATATTTCAAAATAAGATCAAAGTGCAGTTTTTTTAAAAACAACTATTATAATTTATCACTCAAAACACATTAATGTTTAAAAGAGGAACATGACCCATTTTCCTAAACTGATGCTGCAAAGATTTAGAATTCTTTACCCTTGCAGAAACTGGCAACATTCGGTGCATCCCTATCCAATATACTTAGGACATTTAGTTTATGAGAACCTAAAGTCTTTTTGTTCATTTGCGGTTTCCAGAACTTCTTTGTTAAATGGCCTACATTTAGTCCAGCAGGTATAAAGGAAGACGTACTTAATGTTTCTTTTAGCTTTGTATGAGGATCACTCCATTCAATCTGTGGAGTAAAGTTTTGGGGCAAACTTGGTGGTCTGTTTTGGAAAATACCAGAGAGGGTCTTTTTTGTTGCTTCCGTCTGCTTTTGATGTTTGAAACTGTATCCAGCTGATTCATTCTTATTAGCCCTAGATAAACAAACCATGCTGTCAGATTGGCTCCTTGATGGTGTTCTTACATCCGAATCACTACTGGAAATTGAATCATCTCCGGAACTCCTGACTTGTGGGCTTTGTCCTTTAAGCCATGATGAAGTCAGTGGAGTTACAAGCTGTTCTTCTTTCATGAACATCTGCTTCATAGAGGGGGAATTTAAATAATCTTTGATCCTATGTTCTTTTGAATGCTCCAGATCAGAGTCTGGCTTTAAATCCTGAGAGGTTTCTTTGTTTTGTTCACTCTTTGCGAGAGCTTTCCATAGTTTTGATTTTCTAATATTTTCACTGGCACTTTTACAAACAGGTAGTTCATTAGATTTGTCATTATTTTCAGGAAGTACTGATGGCTGAGATTGTGAAGAGGATAAAGAAACTGTTATATCTAGTTGTTGACTGCCAGTCTTGGGCAACCTTGTCCCAATGAAATGGCTAAAATTTACTTTTTCTTTTGAATTTGATACTGAACCATAATTTGAGCGAGATTCTGATAATGAAGAAGATGATGATGAACCACTTGTAGATTCTACATTTTCATGGTCTATTCTGGTTGATCTGTTTGGTCCTGTTTTTAGCTTGAAATTACTCAAGTTGATACGGCCTATTGCATCAGGCAGTAAAGTTTTACAGCCAACATCTACTGAACTCTTACTAAAAGGCTCTTCACTATCTGTCTTATCAGGAATAATCAAGTTGTCATTCGGAGGGTCATCTATTTCTGGCTCAACTCTAGGCTGTGGATCTTTGATATTTTTTGAATAAGTGCTTTTTCCAATGGGAACTTTGCCTCTGTTGACTGTCTTTCTCTCATCTGAGAAATAGATAAACAAAGTTTATGTTAATGCCTTTAAATAAAACATTCCCACTATAATTGAGTTGTATAGAGAGGACAAGTACCCATCAATAGTATTAATATATTCACTCGAGAATAAATGTATCATTTTTATAAACAACTTTAAAAGAGATATATATTTTCGTTGTAGTGATGTGTTTTCTGGTAATGAATGGGAAATATGAAATAGATTAAGGCAAAATATCTCTACAAATCACTGCACCTAACTTGTAATAACTCCAACATTAAAATATCTGAAAATTTTGGTATCTTTTAATCACCTTCTACATTCACACCATATTACGTTAAAAAAATAAAAATGGATAGAAACTGTACCTTAATTAATTTAACACAGTAGTAAAATATATTTTAGATTTAGGTAGCTATAAAAGAATTTTTAGAATTACTCTGATTAAATACACAAATACAAAATCTAATACAAGTCGAACCCACTTATCTCGACCCCGGTTAACTCGCCAATCCTATGTAGTCGACATTTTTAAAGTGGAACCACCAGACTCTCTCTTTGTCTTAGCTGTTTCTCATCATTTATGTCGATTCTTTTATGTCCTCGAACCCTAATATCTTAAGCACAAAAGAGGACCAAATTTGCCACTTAATGTTGGTTATCTCGATCCCCATAACCAATCACGAGCTTTTCAAATGTTAGTTATCAATGCCACTTAACCATCTCACTGCCGTATTTTAAGACCCATCTTATACAAAGTTTTACGTACCCCTCACCCAAGGTGCATCTTATATTAGTGGGCGTCTTATCTAAGTATTTTTTAACATGAACAATACAGTGTGTGAAATTGAAGGACGATTATTGCGGTTGATATTCACATTTTCATTAAATATTTTCATTTTGAGTGACATGCAGGAGCGGCGTTTGGGGGTGGCAACTGGGGCGACTGCCCCAGGCCCCGCGCTTAGGTAGGCCCCGCGTTTCGGTCCTGAACATGTCTCGTCCTGGTTAATAGCCTATACATGTAGAACCAAAGAGTGGATGGTAGAACGTATGGTGGAAACGATTGTAAAAAAAACAACGAAAGAGGCACTCTTGTAATCCTTTTTGAAGGTCAAATTCCGTAGCGTAGCTCTAGACGTCTTTGAAAGCATTACACCGTTAGCGGAAAATAGGTCAGATGTACCATTCAGCCAATCCCCTATATTTGTGTACACATCATTCACAATAGATTTATTAAAATAGTTATTTTTAGAAAACTGTGTCATCGGAATGGCAGTGTCTCGGTAGTGGTGCGATCGGAAACATTAATTAGCGTCATCAAAGTGATTTCTCTGTACGATATCAACATGAGTGGAAGAGATCGCGATAGATATCGCAAATATGACTCAGGCGCAGAAAAAGCTAAAAAACGCAAGCTAAGAGAAGAATTCGAAAGAAGTCAAAAGGGAGCACTGGATAAGTACTTTCCAAAACAAGCAGATAAACAAGATTTTGATTGTCCTGCGTTTGCTGCTGTGGACTCTACCATAGCGACCACCATTAATGATACAAGTGACAGTGATTGTTGCGAATCTACCACCGCGCCATTATTGGATATGAAGTCACCACACTGTGAAGTTAGCGACAGTGAAAGTGGCTTTAGTGAAGTTGTTTCTGCAGAGAACAATTTATTTAAAATTAATTTTCAAAAATAATAAAACCACATTTCTGTAATTGATTAGCGTAGCTGATGTATTGAGTATACCGTATTGTTATTTATGTAGTTAATATGCTATGAATGTTTCTTTTTTATTTATATATGTATTTTTGTTTCCATGTAAAGCGCTGTGAGCCTGGCTCCTTGCTGGGATACAGCGCTATATAAATCATCATTTTATTATTATTATTATTCCCATGTATCGCAAAAGACATCTACGATCCGAGTAATTGGGAACATTTAACCTGTGCTTTACGTGATTTGCTGGTTGAAAAAGGGCCAATCAGGTTACCCGATGAACATGAATATCCGACAAACGAAGAAAACAGGCGTTTTTCAAACAACCATTACATTCGAAGGGGCGCGGTGGTCTAAGTTGTAGCGAGCTGGACTACTGAACCGCAGCAAGAACCCGTGTCGCAGGTTCGAAACCGCGGATCTGGCAAGGCCCCCGGGGCATTGTGCTAACCACACAATCCCATGCTCATTAGTGGTCAATGAAACTTGTGAACGCTACTTCATTTGCTCCCATTCCCATGGACCTTCATGGTCTGTAAGGGATATATCATATCATATTACATTCGAAAGATGTCAAACGGAGAACGTGTGGACAGACGATGGTTGAGTTACTCTCAATTAAAAGACGCAGCATATTGTTTCTGTTGCAAGCTCTACGGGACATCTTCCGATGGAAAATTGGCAAACGAAGGTTGCAATGATTGGAGGCATCTTGGTGAAAAACTGAAAGCACAAGAGATATCTCAAGAGCACATCAAAAGCATGCAAAAAGCGAATGTCAAGGTCCGATGGGATAGACAAAATGATGCTGGAACAGATGGAGAAAAAAGCTTCATTGGCGCTGAGTCCTGAGAAGAATCCTGGTTGTTGTGCAGTATCTTGCAGAGCATGGGAATGCCGCATTGAAAGTGTGAAAGCGTTGCGGTACTAAATGAGTGAAATAAGAGATGCCCTGTTTACTGTAGCAGATGAGAACAGAGATCCTACGGTAAAAGCTAAAGCAGAGTCCCTTGCAAATTTTGAAGTGGGAAATTTTGAGTTCATCCTTGCCACTGTCATATGGTATGACCTTCTTTTCGCTGTTAATACTGTGAGCAAAATGCTGCAATCAGCTGATATGCAACTGGATGTAGCAATTCAACAAGTTAAAGGACTCGTATCTTTCCTAACAAAGTATCGAGACAATGGTTTTCATTCTGCAATGATTACTGCAAAGGAAATTGCAAGCTCAATGGATGTGGAACAAATATTTAAACATAGAAGAAACAGACGAAGGAAGAGGCAGTTTTACTATGAAAGTAGGGAGGAAGCAACGTTATCACCTGAGGAGACATTCAGAACGGGATACTTCTTGTCCATTGTGGACCAGGCAATCACTTCCATGAACACGCGGTTTGAACAACTTCAACAATATGATGACCTCTTCGGATTTCTGTACAACGTAAACATGATGCGACGATTAAATGATGAAGCCCTGTTAAAATGTTGTATGGACCTTGACTTAGCATTGCGCTCAGAGAGGTCACAAGATTTGGACGGAGCTGATTTGTGTGCGGAACTCAAAATATTTCGAGAAATTGTGCCTGAAAGTGTAGGTACAGCCATACAGTGCCTTCAGTACCTGTGGACTGTGCGGGATTCCTTTCCAAACACCGCGGTGGCGAACAGAATCTTGCTGACCGTTCCTGTGACCGTCGCAAGTGCCGAGTGAAGTTTCTCCAAACTGAAGTTAATCAAAAACTTTCTGAGATCAACCATGTCTCAAGAGAGGCTTTACGGTCTGGCAATTCTATCAATCGAAAAAGACGTTGCCACAAATTTGGACTACAGAAATCTGATCAACGAATTCTCCGCCAGGAAGGCAAGAAAAGTGAAATTTCGTCTGTGAGTGGTAAGTGGTTTACTAACTGTACATAAGAAGAAACCACGGAACTTGACATCTATTACTGGATAACAGTCATAAAACATGCATGTCTGTCAAATGTTAATTACCGCATGGCTAATAATACGTGATTCGCTATTGTAATAAGTTAGGGTCAAGGTATCCTGCATGTCGACATCCACAGTTCACTTTCAATTAGCAAAACGAATTATTTTGCAATATGTCTGCCAATAAATTGCATTTTAAATCACGTTGTAACCGGCACGTCATTTTTCGATAAGAATAAACCGTTGTTTATAGACCAGAGAAAATAATGAACTTGTAATAATTTAATAAAAGGTGACACGCTGTATTAAAATTACACAATAATCAAGATATTTCATATTTTTAAATACCATAGCATACTGGTGCTTAGCGATCTTTACTAGTACTCTGGCCCCGCGGGGTCATTGCTGGCACTAGGCCCCGCGCTTACCTCACGCCGCCACTGGTGACATGACACTTCTTTACATAAGGAACACCGCCTAATGCCCCCTTTTTAATGGGGGAAGCTCCTGATGCTTATAAAATTTTCATTTATTTTGCTTTTAGACATTGCAATATTTGATAAATGAATTTTAAAGATGATCTAATTTGGATTTAATTCAATAATATACTTAATTTAGACGGCTAAACCCTGTTTTATATAATACCATAATGTACTGTGTGCAGACTTCTTGTCGCTGGCAACCATTACTATTCATTCAATCTCATTGTTACTACTCCTACACTGTCTGCAATAGTTTCATTCATTAGATGTAGTCTTGTGCAAAAACTTTTTAGCCATGGGTCAGAGTTGTTAAATTAATTATTCATGAGCCCAAGTTGAAGGTTCAAAAGGAGTTCCTAGTATTATTTGGACATTTTTATAGAGAACAGTTCCCTTTGTCATATGTAAATCATGATAGTTATGTAAACTGGAACTTGTAAACACAACATAAACTTTGTTTAAAGATAAATTTTACTGTTGATACAAATGATTTTTTAATAAAGAATATTTTTAAAACAAAATAAAGAAAAAATAATTGTATTTATAGCATTGATCCTGAAAATAAAATCATTAAAACGAGAGATGAAGTGCCTGACGCCAACAGCCGAATTGATGTCACAAATGTGGGGGTAAAATATATTGGGGATTGGGACAAATTGAACCAAATTTTAAAAATTCATAAGTTTTAAACTATAAATCCAAAAATTATAATTTTGGTTTAAAGTTTATTTAAAAATCAGCTCTATTTAACTATGCCATTAGTTAATTATATTTTTAAAAATTTATTTTTTAACCAAAGTGCCTAGTTAATATTTTGCAGCCATATTGGTTTTCGTTTATCTCAATCATCGGTTATCTCGACGCTTTTTGGCGAACCCCTAGGCCGGCAACATAACCTGGTTCAACTGTATTTTCAAAATGTGATGTCACTGCCGCTCTTCAGTGAATTTCTTTGATTGTACTATTCTTACAACGACCATGAAAAAATTTTTTAGAAAACATCAAATTTTATATCAATGTGGTAATTAAGTTCGAATTTCTTTGACTTGCACATACTTAGCAGGATAACAGTCACAATATCAATATTTTTCATCTTGTCATATAAATAGTAACACTCACATCCTTGACCGTTATTCATATTTTGATATTACCACTGCAATGTGTGTTAGTTCTCTAAATATGCCTCAGTAAATACGCAAATCTTTAAAACAAAAGGTTGATTAGGCCAACTCCTCTAACAGTAATGACCTGTTTACTTTTTATATACCACAGTAATGTGTTACGTACTGTCATTTATGGGGTTGTTATGACATGAATATTTAATACTTAAATATATTTTATTATCTTCACATAAAGCTCTGTGAGACCAGTTCCTTACTGGGATACAGTGCTATATAAATTAAGGCGCTTTGATGTCACCGGTGCTCACAAGTTGGCTCTGGTATAACATAAAAATTAACTCTGGATAATAAGCTTATACTGACTAACTGAAGTTACAGTTAAACGGTCCTGATTAAATAGGACTGGTGCCATAAATATAAAATCAGGGGGAAAGATTTTCCTCTTACAGAAAAAAGGTTCTCAGATAAAGTTATAAATCATATAATCAAATTTTTAAAGTAAAAACAAGTCAAAGTAGAAAGTATTTTCCTTACATTTGTGGCCGTGTGCCCGCGCCCCAACTGCTCCCCCCCTCACCACGCACCCAAACAAAGGGCCCTCTGTTCAATTAGGCAGAGATTTATGGGACTCTGTTGCCAGCACAATGTTGTGTATATGGCGCCTCGTTTCTGGGGTAGGTGAAAATTATCAGTGCTCGAACAATACCCCCCCCCCCCTATCGCATCAGCCAAGCACAATGTAGATGGGTGCCGGAAACAATTAACGGTCCTCTAAGACAATGACCGGAAATGTACGTTTCCGTCTAGAGGATATGACAATATTACTAGGCCGGACTATATAACTAATATAAGGGAAGAGAAAGTTAAGTTAGGAGAGAATCACCCAGCGAGTCACCGAGAGAATCACTCGGCACCTAGGTAGAATAGGGCATAGGCAGTAGTAGTACTGTATATTGTGTAACCTGCTAGCTTAAAGTTAAATTACTTAGACATCAGTTACTGTGTAAACATTAGAAGATAGACCAATAAATCAACTATTATAGAAACTATAGTTCTCACGACCTGGATTTCTTTTTACCTGTTTGTTAATTGTCAAGTACTTAACAAAACCCAACCTTAGCCCACCACTCGGCTACACATTTTTGGCGCTGCGAGCAGGGTAAAGTGAGGACAGTTCTTTTTTGTGATTATATTTCAACCGGACACACAGCAGATGGAGCAGGAACAGCTACAGTTTACTCGTCTGCCTAAGCTACCCAGGTTCACGGGTGACAGCGGGGCAGAACCTTTCGTAAAAGAAGCCCGACTGTTACTCCAATTACAGCCCATGCCCCCTGCCGCTGCGGTTACCTGGATCATAGGTGCCCTAGAGGGGCATGCCCGCCAAGAAGTGCTGGACCGGTCACCCGAGGAGATAAATACCCCCGAAAAACTGTTACTTCTCATAGAGCAGAAATGGGGTGAGCAGAGAGACGCAAGCACTCTCACAGCAGCGTTCTACCGACGTCAGCAAGCCCTGGGAGAGACAGTTGACGACTATTCGTCGGCGTTAAGACGTCTGTTCCTCCTTGCGAACTCTGCACGACCAGGTATTTTGGCGGACGACATGCTCCGAGATACCTTCATTCAAGGTCTTCAGCCAACCGACCTACGTCGGGATGTAAGGGCATACGCCAGATTACACGCTGGCAGCTCGTTCGACAACATCCTAAAGGAGGCCCAACGTTGGGGGAGAGAGGACTCCTCCGATGTTGCCACTACAGCCCAGCTCATAGCAACTCCGCCTCCAGACCTTACCCAGCTGACAACACAACTAATGACCTACATAGATCAGCAAGTTGCAGCACTATGGGGAATGTACCAGCAATCTACGCTACAAACCAGAGATGATTCTGATTCCAGGCTACCCGATTCTCCACCATCACACAGACATGCCACGTCAAGTCAGCGGCAATCCCGTCGCCGAAAAAAGGTATGTCTGTGGTGTAATAGAAAAGGACACGTTGAGGTTGACTGTCGTGCCAAGAGGAGGTACGTCGCTCATCACAATGGCTCACCTCCATTCCTGAAAACTCCAGGTCTACCTGGATACCAGGAAATTAAGACCAAGTCAGCCACAGGAGCTGCACGGGTCATGCCAGTCCAACGTATGGCAAGCGTCAGTGCAACAACACGCTCCGTGACTGCGTCCCCGTGTTCGCAAGGTAAATGCGATAGGGACTTGGCGACCAGGTACAACACACCTGACTGGCAGCACACCACACGGAAGCAACATCGTGTGAACAGCAACAGGTCATCTCATTCACCGAGGCCCAGTGAGTACACGCCCTGTGCTACTGTCGGCCGCGGCGAGTTCAAAGAACGGCCGATCAAGTGCAGTAACCCTTTGACTTGTCGGGATTATAACAGTGGATCTCAAATTCAAGAGATCCCACTACGCAACAAGTTAACCCATCGGGCTGATGGCTTTCAGCGACGATTCCCTACGGGGGGAGGGCTGTAAGGCAAAGCATGTGCCTGCGCCATCAGCTGTCAACGTAAGAGAAGGTTACAGAGATTCTCACACAGGCCCTATGCGACTTGGCAGACATCGATACCGGCCTTCAAAGAATCCCGTAACTGCTAAGAAAATAGACAAAAGCTCTACACCTGCTAGCTCAGTGTGGAAAGAGCCTGTCACGGCCGAACGGGGTCAAACCCTGGAAGATTTGGGGCACGTAGCCAAAGGTCGAACGGGGTCAAACCCTGGAAGATTTGGGGCACATACCCAAAGGTCAAACGGGTGTGACCACCACACCCGATGACCACGCCCCAAGCACACGATCATTCTTCAGTTACGCAACAAACCAGAGGGCACGGTGCCACCAGAAGACCTTGGCTATGACACTGACCACGCAACAGATGGACAGGTCACAGCCGTGATAAGGCAGCCTCCTCAAGCCAAGCCATGAAGATCCCGTATGCTGCAGTCTTTAAACAAGGACATCATGACAACCTAACGGTATCTTAACATTGACTTTTAGATTTGTCTTCCATTTTTACATTTATGTAGGTAGTCCAAACTGATTTTATTTTTTAGGATTTTATAATTTTGGTGTATTTCATTTTGTAGTACTTTTTATTCTAAGACATTGGGAAAAAAAATTACTGAGTTATCTTAAAAAACAAAAAAGTTATGCTATTTTCAAATTTTTTGAAAAAAGGCCAAAATCGGCATTTTTTCACTTTTCAAAAAAGGTCATTTTCAAAGACTGGTATTTTCTAACATAATTTACTGAGATGTCTAGAAATTGGTAAAGTTACAACAAAGTTTATAATTAATAAGCCCAATTTTTTTGAAGCCTCTACATTGATTCATTCAAAAGTAAAAAAATATTTAAAAATTGAAAACATTAATTTTTTTTCATTTTTATTTTCCGACCGGAAAAGTGTAAAATGCACAGTTTCAAAAATTCATATAAAATTAAGGAACTGACATAAATAAACATACCATACATCAAATTAAAGGTAATTTTAACAGGAACAATGAGTAATGTGAATCAATAGCATTGAAGTACATTTACATCCATTAAAATAAGTTCAAAGATACCCACCCCATTAAATTTTCAAAAATTGAAGTTTTTAAAAAAATTATAAAAAATGCTTGGCAAAACACTATTGAGCCGAAGGCATTTCAAAATGTTCTCAGATGAATCTAATTATAAAAAAATGAAATGAGAGAAATCTTATTAATGCTTAACCCCATTAAATTAGCTTTTAAAAAGTGGCATAAATTATTCACAAATGTAAACATAAAAATATGTCACCTCGTCACAAAAATCAATATATCCAACATCTAACATCAAATTAAGGTATTTTTAATAAGCCTAACAATTTATGTGAATGAATTTCAAGATAGAAACAGTTTAATCACTTTAATTGATAAAATCCTTAAAACTAGTACCCTCATAAGTACTAACACTAAGTACTAATACGTGATAATTAAAAATGCTAAAATTTAAAAATTCATAAAAAATTATGCAATTGACATAACTCAACATACCATACATCAAACTAAAGATAGTGTTGATCAGCACAGTAAGCATTATGAATCAATAGCATTAAAGTGTATTTACATGAATTAAATTAATTTCAAATATACTGGCCCCAAGTTATTTTTAAATAATGACGTTTTTAAAAAAAA
>MUZC01000653.1:295054-327750 GCA_002072015.1 Radix auricularia | reverse complement strand
CTAGAGGATATGACAATATTACTAGGCCGGACTATATAACTAATATAAGGGAAGAGAAAGTTAGGTTAGGAGAGAATCACCCAGCGAGTCACAGAGAGAATCACATGGCATCCGGCACCTAGGTAGAATAGGGCATAGGCAGTAGTAGTACTGTATATTGTGTAACCTGCTAGCTTAAAGTTAAATTACTTAGACATCAGTTACTGTGTAAACATTAGAAGATAGACCAATAAATCAACTATTATAGAAACTATAGTTCTCACGACCTGGATTTCTTTTTACCTGTTTGTTAATTGTCAAGTACTTAACAAAAGCCCACCACTTGGCTACACATTTATATCTCTACTTTAAATAAGAACTTACCAGACTTATGTGATTTATGCCAAATGGAATCATGATTAAATGTAATCTCTTTGTCTTTGATATTTGGGCAATTTTCTCTAAAGCCCAATTTGTCATACTGAACTTCTCTCTTGTCAGCACTTTCAGATAAGTTGTAGAAGCTTGTGTAGTGCTGGAGGTCTAAAAATGCATGTGGCAAAAGGTGGAGATTTGCCTTAGGAAAGATATTATTGTAGAATTAGCAAAGTTTGGAAAATAAAAATCTCATTGTTGATGTCTCCTTGGTGCTCAAATAAAATAAAACTGGTGGGGTGTTGATTGTTATGGGGTCATTCCTGTATTACAGATAAAAAGTTCATATTCTCATACCCTCTTTCGCTGTTGCAACCAGTAAAATTTGTGGCCCCTCCCCTATTAGCAAATACAAATAAATCAATTTTGAATAGAAACTGTAGGAGAAATGTATAATTACTGTTAAAAGCTATTGCCACAAGGAGTACAACTAAGGTAAAATCCAGTATTTCTAGCATTGGACAAACAAGCATATGCCCTCTGCTCCACTTCTGCCTCTGAATAGCCAAGTCCCTCACCATCTATCTCATTGTCTGTCTTTACATCCCTCTCTCATGCATCCACACCTTCTCGATGTATTACTGCCCGATCTACATTATTAATTAAAGCCAAACCTAATACACACTCATGTGTTATACAAGTCCTAGGGTGTGAATTATTCTGTTCAAATCTCATGAGTGAGATTTCAACCCGACTTCTGCCGAAGTGTTATTTATTAGTAATTATTAACTTAAGCTAATTATTCATTTGTGCATATGTACATTTTTAGTTAAGGCCTCCCCCCACCTCAGTGTGTAAAACCTTCTCCCTCAAATACTGCATTCATAATATATGGATGGCCTTCAACTCTTTACCGCTTTAGATATTAAATTTAGACTAAAGAAAAGGGAAAATTATAAATATTATAATGGTGTTTTTTTATTATTTTATCAGTCCTTTAAAAAAAATAAAACGAAAGCATGTTTCAATCATGTTTTTCCTATTAGTTCTATTATAGAACAACATGATATTATGAAGCTACTTGGACATTCTAAAAAAGATATTGACGGCGGATGGGCAAATACATTTACAGGTTTATTTTAGTTCAATTAATTTTTGTTAGTCGTAATAAAAATAATCTGCTGGCTATTGATGCAATACATACTCAAATTCAGTAAAAATATTTACCCTGCACTTTTCTACTTCACCACCATTATTGTCAACATGGTTAAGATAAATGTAAACACCAGTCCTGAACTCCAAAAGCATCTTTTTCATCAGAACATTGTAAAGTTGAATTAAGTATTTGATATTCTTGCAGGCAGCTGACAACAACTTATCTGTTAAGGGCCTTTGTAGCCAAACAGCTTCATCTTTCTAAAATTAAATTTAAAAAAATAATTTTAAAGGCTGAACACAAAGAGCCAATATATAATATATAATAAATACCAATAATTTGCTAACCATAGTAACAAAAATTACAGCATTTTTTAAATCTTATGATTTGATGATAGATATAATAAAGCAGCAGATCTACATGTGGCAGAGAGTGGCTTTAATCAAGGGAGTTAAATTTATGGAAATCAAATTGAAAAGACACAAACAAGGTAAGGGTTAGCCTGACCGGACGTTACGTCCGGTCAGGCTAACCCTTACCTTGTTTGTGTCTTTTCAATTTGATTTTTTAATGCCTGATTGCAGTCCTACCCCTCATTTTGTTTACTAAATTTATGGAAGCATGGAGCTTAATTTTCTTTAAAGAAGCTTGGTACACTCACTTTTCTATTATTTCCACTGACACGCATAAACCAAACTTGGTCATTGGAAAGATTCAGATGATTTACTAAACATCCAGGCAAACCTTCAACATAACGAGGCCAGTCGCCTTGGTGATTCAATCTGTGTACAAAAGCATTGGCCACCTAAAGAGTTATCATATAAATGTTTAACAAATGTTTTAAAAATGTAACAAATTATTTTTGACCTCATACATTTAAAATACAATATTGAACACCCAGCTGCTTATTTTTTTTTAAAAAAATTCAAACTATATGCTCATAGCTGGGGGGGGGGTGGTGCATATTCTAAAATATTCATACAGATCACTTTAAAAAAACATTACTACTGACAAATAATATATTCTTTAAAATATTGCTCAACCATTGTGGCATAACACAAATGGCAGTAAGATATTACCTGAGTATCAAAGATATTAGTCATAGAAATTTGATATTTGTGGTGCATCATGTCAGACACAAATCTACAGTCATGCATTACCTGCAATGAAAACATTTCTTATTTATAATCAACTCAACTTCACAATATTAATTAAAAGTTTGTAATCGCTAAAAGTTTAGAGCTATTTTGGGACTCAAAGGGTTCTAAAGATAATATAAAATTACTTTTAAAATAGCCTTTGATGAAAATAAAGCATCAAGTCCTTTATTGAAGGCATCTACACCCATTGCCAGCATGTCAAAAACAAATACTTTGGTTTCTGTTGCAACCTGCCCAGAGAAAGACAACATATAATTAACAAAATGAGAACTGATTATTTCAACCATGACTGTTTGTTAAGGTCATATTAAATGCATAGATGAGATTTATGCCATGCTTTTTCATAATACACACAGTAAAATCACATGATTAGGACTTTTAATATACCATGTATAAATTATCACAATGTTACTAAAAAAACCTCATTCTACAAACACATAAAACTTGCTAACTGACAAAACCACAGTTTGTTGAAAAAAGAGCAAATAGATTTAAGACCCCTGAACTAAGGACAATTCTCATATTTTCAGTATTTGATGTTAATTTGATATTACATCATTTGTAATATTAGTTTTAGTAATCTTTACTTTTGTTTTTGTTTAAAACGGGATATATAAATGACAAGATTGTACTATAACTCAAGTAATGGATAACTGAGATAGTAATGTGAACTTAATGTATATCCTTAGGTTGTTATATGACCTGATATCTAAATCCAAAGAGTGTTATGTCCTAAGATATCTATATCTTGAGCTTGAAAAACATTTTCCTGCCAGACTTCCATAAATAACTACTAAAAAAAAGGGTCCAACATTATACTGCTATCAGACCTGTGTTTATTCCTAGAGAGAGGTTGTTTTGTATTTTGCTTCAATACCTCCAATACCATGCTTGGTATGGGTCTGTGTACACAAATGTATCATAACTTTAAGATTCTGTAGAATAACCAAAAGAAAAAAAACAAACCTCTATCAAAGATAAGGTACCATTTCTTCCCAAGTTGACCCCATCAAAGTTGACTGCAACAATGCTTTGTACCATTATATGTTTGATCTGAAGTTAAAAGAGTTTGTAAAGATAATAGGTCATACAGGATAGGACTGCAATAAACCTTAATTACGGTACATTCGATTGATAGAAAATTTTGATACAATGCATTGTTAGGTGACAGAGTCTGTGTGAAAAATTTCAGCTCGATAGTGTCGGGATCTCGTTTTCTAGGGTCCTTGCCTTACTCTCCTTTTGTCCACGCATATAAATGAAATGACACAAGTCCTTGTCTTACAATATAATATTTATTGCCATGGATGAAAACTGTGGGTCATTATATGACCGTACATATACAAGTGTAAGCAGGTACAGGCTTTCTCTCGTAGTAAGCTAGGTACATCTATTTCACCCTCAGTATGTTCACTCCAATCCACTACAAGACCCGGTTACAACTACCCGGTCTCTGTGCACCTCAAGTCTCCTGGTACTCTGCCTCGCTGCTGTAACACACTCCAATTATATATCCGACTGGTCTGGACTGACCCTTGCATGGACTCTGTCCTCTGATCAACGCCCCATGTGATCATTGCTCACAAAACAATCATCCCGTGCCCCTAATGTTCACCCAGACAAACCGCTTTAACACACAGTGATTCTCATACCCTGACATGTCCCCCTTCTTCCCTTACATTCTACTATAGTGTAGAATCTGTTATTTACATATTCACAGCAAAAACAAACAAAAAGTCAGGGTATGGAATCACTGACATTTTCAACCGTAAAAAAAACACATCTTAATTATGTACCTCTGCAAGGTTGAATACATGAGTGTGTTATCTGTAATAACTTGCCCTAACAAGTAATCAAAATAACAATCATTGCCAATTTGTACACCATCAAAAACACTTAATTTTATTATCACTGTCCCCATCATGGGACCTCTTATGGAGCACTTCATGCTCCTGTAATATCCATCCTCCTATGTATCTTTAATTTCCACATAGAGGGACCTGTTATCCCTGTTATGTATCTTTACAGTCCCCATAGTGGGACTCTCCATGTATCTTTACAGTCACCATAGTGGGACTCCACATGTATCTTTAATGTCCCCATAGTGCGTGGGACGCGTGTGTTATGGAGATCTCTTATCCATCCATACCCCCCTACTTAAACCTCATAAGCATCATCATAATAATCATCAGAGTAAACCTCTAATCATTAACAAAATTCTCAAACATCTTAATAATGAAAAATAGTGACATAACCTGTATTATCATCAAATCATTATTTCCTTATAATTATGAACAACATGATCAACAAGCATATAATAAAAAAATTAACCCCTGACAGATAGCATGACAGAAAGTTTGTCATTTTTTACTTTTGTTTTTCCGCCGTATTTATGAGGAAACAACGGTGAAGTTAATATAAAGGATTTAATTAAAGCTTTATTTTTAAAACTTTATCACAATTAGACTTTTCAGATAATTTATAATTTTAACCACTCAAATTCTTTGTATAATTTGCATTTTGTAAGAATAGCATGGCCTTCAAAATATAAATATTTTTTTTGTCTGCAATTAAGCAAACTTATATAATTCACTATTGATTAGAAGAATTTGGGACACTTATTCACTAAAAATAACATGTACAGACAGCATTATAAAAGTACTCACTGCATCATAAAACTGATCACAGATTTTATTCAAGAGAATGTACTCTTCAGTTTGTCTGCAATCTTCCACATCCTTACAATTATCTGCAAAGCCAATTAAAGTAAGTTGTTTTGAACATACAAATGAATTAATGTAAAGTTTTCAAATTTTAAATAATTTTGTAAAAAAAATTCAAACAACAAACAAAACACCACAATGATTCCGGCTGCTATTAATAAAACATACCTTCAACATTCTCATTATTTGTATCCTGAAATATATTTGACATTATCAGTTCGTCAGTGTCTAAATCTTTCAAATTTGAAAGATGAGCGAGTGGAACTTTTTCAAAACTGAAGTTCTTTTTCCTGCTGAAATAAAACTTAAAAGTCTTTAAACTATTCTGTTTAAATAAGTTTCAACCAAAACTAAATACTAAAATGAAATAAATCTAACATATTTTTAACATGATGCTTTAACATGCTATGTATAACTCAGTTTCCTAGGTCTATGACCTTTGAAATTTTCAACCATAAATCCTGAGTTTCTTAACACCGCAACATAAAATTGTGGCAGGCCCATTAAAAATAAACATGAAGATGAGACTAATTTTTAATTCCAATGGTGATATGTTGGCGTATACTGAGATGATTCTCTACATAAAAAAACAAAAACAATCAAACAACAAACTTAGCAATGTTTCAATATAATATAAAATGATTAACAAAGTCATTCCTAATCACACATTTGTTTTCAAAAACAATATAATTTTTAAGACTTATTCAAATGTAGGAAGTGCTTACTTTGGTTGTAATTGCATTTGATTTTCACAACTTTCCAACCCATCCCCTAAATACTGCACTGAAAATGAAAGAGATTGCAAAATAAAACTTTTAAAAATGTGATTGTTTTTATATGGGAAACTAGATAAATGATCTCAAAGTGGGTGGTAAGGGAATGGACCCGAGGGGGGGGGGGCGACTGTAGAGAATAGATTTAATCATTAAATACGTTATATTTAAATCAAAGAGATTAAATATTTTGTATACACTGAAAAAATTAAAGATTCTTACTGTAAACAAAATATTTTAATAAAAAAGCATTTTAAATAAATAAAACAAGGTGCTTTTTCAAACGTAATAATTGACATTTACAGTATTAACATGTATAGCTTATGTACAAATAATGAAGTTATCTTAATGTATTTGCTAACTAAAAGCAGCAAAGGACCGACCAGGAATAAAAATTTTATAATGATCTATTCATGCCAATAAATATCTTTGATTGTTATATTTCCTAATTTTTTTCAAATGATCAAATATTTGTCTGGGTTTACTCAGGCCCTGAAATTATTGTAATCAAATACATTGAATAGAATCTAAATAGAATTTTCCTTTTTTCCATCATATTTGATACCATGTGGTTTTTATAGACAAAGTGATTGCATCGTGATTGTCATCAATACTATCAATGTTTTGTTACAAAATTGTATTTGTCCATTAGCAATAGTGGTAGATAGGTAAGCCTGCTAAGCAATACAAGAACAAGTAGAAAAAAAAATAATATACAAGCACCTGACTCACCGTTATAAAATAGAGACATACAAATAATTAAGACTGATTTTATTATCGTACTTAGATTTTCAGATGATGTGATTTTAAAAATCTGGAATATAATCCTATGAGCTCAAAAGTATAGAATTTGGAATTCATTGCTTTACTAAGCTTAACCATGATAATTTTCCAAGGAGGCTTGACTTTGATCTTTTGTATGAAATAGCAAAATTTGTGAAAGGAGCTTATCTTTATGAAGGAGCTTATATTGGAAATAAAAATTGTATGTTCAGGTTAATTAAACTTATCATGCTAAAATATTAAATCTCAGAAAATGATAAAACACAAGTGATGAAAAAAGTGCTCAATGAAATTATAAAAAACAACTTGAATGAAAATTGTATACATTTATGAGGCTAACTTCTGTGTTTTATGTATGTACTTTTGTAATCAAGTTCATATTATTATATAATTCTTTAAAATATTTTTATTAATAAATCAACATTTGAAGATTATAAATAATGCAATACTTACAATCAACTATATCTGAACTGTAAAAATGTTGGAGTCCAAAAAGCTTCACTCCATCAGAACTGACTGTTGATAATATATTATTACAGCTTTTTAGCAGCAAAAATAAACTGACTAAGCAAATACCATACATTACTGTGACTATTGTAAATGGTTGTGTTATTGTATATAAAATACACAAATTTAATAAGGCATTTACAGTGAAAGTGTAAATTAGGAGGAACCTTTGACAATTCTAAATAACTAACTTTTTAACAGCTTAAACTATAAATCTAATATTACATGGGCAAACTTAATATTTTGTTTGAATATTGTAGTGAAAAGTTAAAGAATACATTTTTTCGGACTGCGGAAATCAACTATTTATTAATCAATTAACCGTTTAAAAATTACAATAGATTTTTCTGCTATCTATGATATATAATCCGTACGTGGTGCAACCATTTTGTTTATTTATCACCCAACTTGCCGGGTTGTCACAGTAGATGCCAAATGAATTTTTTTCATTTCAAACAAACAATGTAGAATCAAACATCTAGTAAAGAAATAAATAATGAAATTTTCCTTAAAATATTTATTGATCTTCTAAGAACATTGAAATAGATGTGTAATACTTTTTAAAAAAATTCTTCAGTTAGGTACTTTGACAGAAAATTTAAATGTAGTCCATTAGGCTTAATAATATATCACAATCCAATATTCAAAGCAATGAATAATTAATGTTTAAAGTAACTCAAGATTTTGAATTTTTTAATATCAAAGCAATGAATAATTAATGTTTAAAGTAACTCAAGATTTTGAATTTTTTAATTATTTGAAGGCGGCTGGGTAGCGAAGTCAATAGTGCGCTCGTCTCACAAGCTGAGGGGCGTGGGTTCAAGCCCACGAAAAGCCACTATAAAAATGTTGTGCAATGACTAACGCTTAGAAAGTCCTCCGCTGACCTGGAGAGGGATGGGCGCCGCCAGTGTCTATTAAGCCCGAGAATATTCTAATGGCAACATTAGAATCCTCTACGACCTCGATAAAAAAAAAAGGGGTTATGGGACTAAAAAAAAAAAATTAAAAAAAAAAATTTGAAGGCATGTTGAAAAAATCAAATTGAAAATTATAACAAAATACACATCAGTTCAAACATTTGCATGCCATTTGTATTTTAAATGAATGCATGGTACAGGTAAATTAATAACTATATTTAAATGTTTGAAGGGTAAGTATTTGACTTTTAAAATAATATTTAGGGCAAATTATTAAAAATTAGTTGTTAAAATTTACCAATACTGTCAAGGTCTGATTACTAAAATATGGAATTAAAATTAGATGTCAGTATCTAATTAAAAAATGATAAGAACATTTTACCTGTCATTTTTAGGAATAACATTAACAAGTATTCATATAATTAACATATAATTCATCTATTTATAAGTTGAAGAAATTCCGAATTCTGCAGTTGATTTTGAATATTATTATCACTTATATTTATACCTATAATTTACTTTGGCACCATTGTATTATTTAATTTTAATTATTGAAATTTATTTTCTTTTGATTGATTTATACAAAAAATATTTTTTGTCAACTGTCTATGTGAACATCTTTGTTATTAGTAAAAAAGGTAAAAGATGATGGTAAGTAATAATTTTAAAACATTTATAATGATAATAATTATATTACCCTATTCAATCCAGTAAATCTAAAAGGATTACAACACCTTCATCATTATTTATTAGAAGGTGAGTATCAATTAGGACTTAATATTAGAAAAAAGACTATTATAGTAATAGTAATATTTAGCAATAATCTATATATATATAATTGTCATGGTCCAACCATGCCGGACACCAAGCAAGTAGCAAGCTGTCTGACCCAACCGACTAATCAGATTGCAAGAAAAGTTAGTGCACAGCATGGGGGGTCATCGATGTTGAATTGAAGTCAATTACAGTCGAAACCGCTTAAGTCCACGGCGTTGGGGTATGAAAAATGGCATCGACATAACCGATGATCGAGTTAAAGAAAAAACCAATATGGCGGCAAAATACTAACATGCGCTTGAAATTTCTTTATGTACGTGTTGTGCGTTATTTAGTGATGGGACGATTAATCAGAATCGTATCGGAATATCGGGACCCTATTTCTTCACTCTTTCTTACGGTTGTTAAGACCGTTTGGAACTTTAATTTATAATTTATAGAACTCTGTTTCCAGAGAACGGCGTTTGTTTTTAAAGACCGTTTAAGTTTAAATGTAACGCCGTTTTGCGGTGATTCCCAGATTGAGCGATACTGTGCTTTCGAAGCCACTTGCTTGATTTTCGTTACAAGCTACACAAATAATTAACCTACACATCCCCTCATTGTCCCTGAACCATTCTCTTCCTAATCATCTTCTTTGGGTCCGTCCCCTCAGCTTACATATTACAATGGACTCAGAATGGTCTATCGTGCCCTATATATGACTCAGGACAAAGCAAACTCTTCTCTATATAAACGTACACAAATAAATTAGGTACTCCTTTTGAACCCTCAACTTTGACATATTTTAATTAATTCTAACCAATAGTTAAATGGCCTTTGCACACGGCCACTTCTTATGAATGAAACAATGAGAACAAAGCAGTAGTACAGTACATGTAATACATGTAGTCAAAATGAGGTTGAAGGATGAATGGTTGCCAATGACAACAAGTCTGCACACGGTACATTTTATTATTCCATACGATCCCCTCAGCTTACAATGGACTTCGGAAACTTGATGCTAATAGGACTAACCAACAACAATGGTGTGGGAGATTGAGAGTGGGGGTGGGTAAACTGTCTGTAGTCTGTTATATTATATATTTTAAAATCTGGGGAGCCTTGTTTACAGTAAGCAGCCTATGATTTTGGTATCGTCCCATCACTAGCGTTAATAAATGATAATGTTCATGCACGTGTTTTTGGAGGTTTTTTTTAACACAACAGCATTGCCGTTATTTGTTTGATGAAGCTATCGGCATGCTATAAAATTGTACATACATGTTTGCTAACAACAAAAGGTATATGTGCACCAACTGACAGCAGAAATTGACAAATTTAAAATAAAAACCAACGTCGATTATCGATAAAAACTTTTATTATTCTCCAACACATCAAGATAACCAATGTTAAGTGGCAAATTTGACCCTTTTTTGTGCTCGTGTTATGAGGTTTCGGCGACTTTAAAAAATCGAATTAAACGACGAGAAAATGCTAAAACAAAGAGAGAATTTGGCGGTTCCAATAAAAAACGTCGACATAATAGGGTGGTCGAGCTAACCGAGCTTGAGGTAAGTGGGTTCGACTGTACTATGTACTTTCAGAACAACAAAATAAAATGTATTTGGTAGTGTAGTGGTTATTACATTCCCCTAACATGCGGAGGGTGCAGGTTCAATCCCCAGCTAAGATATTCTTTTTTTAATTTTAAAAAATGTTTGTCTTTGTGCCCGTTCATTTCCCACATTCTTTTTTATCATGACTATGCAACACCATAACAAGCACAAGACGAGTGGAAATAAGCTTGACGAATGACCTTTGTTAAGTTATGCCAATTAAGTTTTTGGTTGGCAAGCTAGGATGGTGCAGGGTAGGGGCGGCAAGTGGCTAACCACAGTGCATGTTTCCAGATCAACAATGCATCGCAGTTATCCCCGCATCTGAGGTTCATTCATATTGTTCCGATTTCATTGTGAAATAGTTTGTGACTTCCCCCCCCTCCCACCAACTTTCTTTGCACTATCTATGAGCAAATCTGCGGCGTATGCTACGCTATGGGCATCAAGTAAATTATAATTTAATTTTAAAATTTTTAAATTAATTATTACTAGTCCATAACCAAATAAAATTTAAGAAAAATTTTTAAAAATTACTGAATTACTGGCATCTTCCTATAAATTATTTAGGATAGGCATTTTTTTTATAGTTTTATTCTAAGCTCATCTGACTCATCACACTTAGCAAAATCATAACTTTTTATACCAGCATTTGTTTTCAACAAAATAAATTGATTTGGATTATAAAATGAATTATTAAGTACAAGTTAATGTTAACTGCTATAAGGTAGCAACAAAAATACATTTTTATAGTGCAATTTATGGACATACCGACCAACGAGAATGATACCCCTCATCACTCGAACACACAACATGGGTGAAAATGATACCGGTGTGGTCTACAAAATGTACCCTCCTCGCCACTGATGACAAAGTGCGACGTAAAACAAAAAAAACCCATCGTCATCCCTTACAGCCGAAGCCCGTATAGAAAAAAATTGAAATGGTATTAGTATTTGCGATTTTTTTTTATATGCACGAACGACTATCGAAGTACCTGCTTCAGTAAGTAAATTTATTTTAGCATGGTAAAACAAATCTGGCAAGTAGGGTGCTAGATAAACAAAATGGATGTATTGTGACAGGATAAGTATCAAGGAGAGCCTGAAAAATGCCTTAGATAGGTACTTTGACAGAAAATTTAAATGTAGACCAATAGGCTTAAATAATATATCATTTTAAAGGGCTTGCTAAGACCTTTTCAAAAACACTTGTTTTGTCTTTCTATCTTTTATAGAAGTGGAGTTATGAATTTTTTGTCGATTTTTTTGGCCCCTTATATAACCTATATAATTTATTTAAAAACTTGTGACCCAAATTTCAAAATTCTGTACTATTTCCCTCATAACTTTTTAAATATTAGAGATATTTTCATCAAATTTTCAGGAGACATTCACAATCCAATTTACAAAACAATGAAGAAGGAATGTTTAAATTATATCAAGATTTTGAATTTTGTAAAAATATATTTGAAGGCTTGTTGAAGAAAATCAAGGGCGAAAATTATTGTTTTTTATATATAGAAATTCAAATCAGTACAAACAGTTGCATGCCTAATGTATTTTAATTAGTTAAATTGTAAATTTAATTCAATAAATATAATTAAATGTTTGAATGGTAAGTATTTGAGTCTTAAAATAAAACTGAATGCAAGTTACAATAAATTATTTGTTGAAATACCCCACACCTTTGATGCAGGATTACTGAAATTTTAAATTTCAAAAATTAAAATTAAATTAAAAAAGTATGTGTAGATTTTAGTAACTCATTTCATTAAAGCATTAAATGATAATAAGAACATTTTGCCTGTCAATTTCTGAGTAAATAACTTGTATTATTATTATTGTATGCAAATTCTCATTAAATATTTGGCAATTGAAGATATTCCGAGTTCTGCAATGGAATATTATTTTTTATCTCTGTAACTATTCCTATGCCTAGGTACTTTGACAGAAAATTTAAATGTAGTCCAATAGACTTAAATAATATATCATTTTAAAGGGCTTGCTAAGACCTTTTCAAAAACACTTGTTTTGTCTTTCTATCTTTTATAGAAGTGGAGTTATGAATTTTTTTGTCGATTTTTTTGGCCCCTTATATAACCTATATAATTTATTNNNNAATTTATTAAAAAACTTGTGACCCCAATTTCAAAATTCTGTACTATTTCCCTCATAACTTTTTTAATATTAGAGATATGGTTATCAAATTTTCAGGAGACATTCACAATCCAATTTACAAAACAATGAACAAGGAATGTTTAAATTATATCAAGATTTTGAATTTTGTAAAAATATATTTGGAGGCTTGTTGAAGAAAATCAAGGGCGAAAATTGTTTTTTTATAAATTCAAATCAGTACAAACAGTTGCATGCCTAATGCATTATTAATTAGTTATATTGTAAATTTAATTCAATAACTATAATTAAATGTTTGAATGGTAAGTATTTGATTCTTAAAAATAAAACTGAATGCAAGTTACAATAAATTATTTTTGGAAATACCCCACCCCCCTCAATCCTGATTACTGAAATTTCAAATTAAAATCAAATTCTATTATTATTTGAAGATTTAAGTATCTCATCAAATTATAATAAGAATAAGAACATATTTACTGTCAATTTCTGAGTAAATAACTTGTATTATTTATTATATGCGCATTTACTTAAATGTCATTCATAACATGTGTCATCGTTCTTGCCTTAATTATCACATTCACATATTTGACAATTCAAGCTATTTAGAGTTCTCCAATGAAATATTATTTTTATCTCTTTTACTTTTAATTATGTCTATGTTACTTAGTAATAATATCTAATTAGTTTTAATTGACATTTCTTTCTTTTGATTATATAATATATGTAAAAATATTTATGTGTTTGTCAAATGTATTGTATATATGTCCTCATTTTTGTAAAGAGGAGGTGGTAAGAAATAACAAAAATGTTTAACATCAAACATTAAATAAAAAGATTACAACACTATTATCATTATTAATTCTAAGGTAAGTATCAATTTAGACTTAGCATTAGTCATTAGTAAAAACTTCTAATTATGTTCTTATAATTAATTTTAATAGTACATGTATTAATAGCATTCCAAATAGTTATAAGTTATAAATAATATAACTAAGTATAAGTATAAGTAATTAATATAATATATACTAATACTAATAGTATTAGTGCCTAATGTTTTATTAATAAAGTTAATTGGACCTGTATTTCTTTGTAAACTGACTTTAATATTACTATTGCTATAATACTAATAGTTAATAACAGTATAGTGTAGTATAACAACCCCTTAATATTTTCTTTATAAGGGGAGGTGACTCGATGACGATCGGCATTTTCTTAGTTTTATTCTAAGCTCATCTAACAGGAAAAATCATAACTTCTATTGCCAGCATTTGTTTTCAAGAGAATAAAGTGCTTTGGGTTAAGAAATGAATTAAGTACAACTTAAGAGTTAACCGCTATAATATTATTATAAAAATAAAAAACTTGTATGCAATTTATGTACACAACGACCATTGAGAATAAAACCTCTCATCACCCGCACACACAGCCTGCGTGAAAATGATACCAGTGTGCTCGACTAAATATATCCTCTTCATCAATGAAGACAAAGTACACAAATAATCAAAAACTGTGACGTAAATAGCAAACTACCGATGTGGCATTAAGACCGACAGTAAAATCGCCATGACAGTTTTTGCGTGAATTTTCGACATGCGCAGAGGGATGCGCGAACGATTATCGAAGTACCTACTATGCCTATTTTACTTGGTAATGTTATTTAATTTTAATTATTTACATTGATTTATTTTGATTACTATAATTTTAATGTTTGTCAAATGTCTATGTCCTCATCTGTGTGAAAATAAGATAGTAAGTGAGATTTAACAAAAACTGTTTAAGAAAAAAAATTTTTTTTAAATAAAAGTATTACATCACCAATATTACTACTAATTCTAAGGTAAGTAGCAGTGTGAAACTAGCATTATATTATACAAAACTTTTAATTATATTCTTAAAATTTTAATGAAATGGTATACAACATAATAATATACAAATATAATATTTCAACCCAAATGCCTTGAAATTGAAATGCTAATACTATCCACTGATACTATAAGATTTTTATACTAGAAAACTAATAGTATTAGGGTCCAATGTTAATTGGAACTGTATATCTTTGTAAATTCACTTTAATATTACTAATAATTAATTGTAATAGTTAATAGTATTAGTAATAGTAATAGTATAGTATAATAAATAATAAAGGGTAATTGAAATAACTCATTACTCAGAAAAATCAAGTTAAAATATAATCTTTGGTGTTACTATTCTATTCAATATCATTAAACTTACTAAACCTATTTTTAAATGCGATCAATTCTTATCAGTTCAATATATAATTATATTTAAGCATTACATTGAATTTAAGATAAATTGATTAAAAAAGACATTTCCGACAACCCCGTTTTTATTTTGAAAGGGGGATGACTCGGGATATTGTTCCTATTTCCATCTTCAAGTCCTAAACGTTTGGGGAGTCATAACTTTTTTCAGCTAAAACCAATTTTAAAGAAATAAAGTTATTCAGGTTTTAAAATGAAATCAAAATGGGGTATATTTAACCTTTAGATGGCACCGGTTAAGATAAAGTTTATTTAAATGTTTATTTCATACCCTTTGCAATAGATTTATAGTGTGCCGGTGCCGAGATCGAACTCGCGGTAAAAATAGCATCAAAATACTAAGCAATTATGCGGTAAACGTCACTAATGAAGAAGAGCTCTCTATTTTGAAAAATGTGACGTAGAACGCAAAAGTAATGCTATAATCGCAAAACAATAACAAAAAACGCCATGACAGTTTTTGCGTGAATTTACGACATGCGCAGAAAGATGCGCAAACGAGTATCGAAGTACCTACACCTTAGAAAAAAATTAGACTTACAAATTAGCTCTAATTTGAAGGCCTGTTCTTTTTCAGATTTGCTACATCCCATTGGAAATTTATTAGTGAAGTGATTTGCTAAATGGAAGAAGCTGATTTAAGTGTTTACTAGTGTCAGTGATATTTCGGAGGGATATAACTCAAGAATTATTTATAGTGTATTTTTCGTGATTTTCTTCCATTGCCCGGCCCATTTCATTTGCAGCATTTTCCACCTGCAATCTTAGTGACTTGCATAACTTGCATAGCAACCGCGAAGATGGCCTTATTTCGGCCCTATTAGCCTATTACCATTATCTATAATAAAATAATAATATTATTCTAAAAGTTTAAAATGTGTTGAAATACAATAAGTTTTAATAAGTATAAGTTATAATGTTTACTTGCGGCTAGCCTAGTTTTAACTTAGTTTAGTATTAAAAGTATTAGTCATTATTTATTATTAATGTACTGAAGTAGGCCTACTGCCTACTAAAGCCTACTAGTATACTTAAGTATACTAACTATAGTCTATACTCTTAGTTAAGACCTACCATTTTTTAAAACGACTTTTCCTGCATGGCGATCAACAGATTGTAATAAACCTGTAAAGATTGAGTTATTTCTCGTGGTGAGAACGACATGGCAAGCATCAGTTGTTTTAGTATCTGCCGCCATTGTATTTCGTGCGAAGTGCCTCTGTTGAGACAAAATTAGTCAACGGTGAATAGTTCATGAACTGTCAACTGTCAAAAATTCACCCTTGTAGTTCGCAATATAAATATTAATTATTTTATTATTTTATTTCAATTAATAACTCAATGATTCAAATTCTCCTTCTATACAGAAAATAATTGCGTCCTATGCTTATTCATACCAGTGGCGGATTTAGCTATAGGTCAGGGGGCGGCTTGCCCCCCCCGCGCCCCGTTGGCTGGGTCTACTGATGGTTTTACTTAAAAAACTTAAATATTTTGGAATCTCAGGTCCCTTACATCACTGGGCCCAATACTTCCTATTGGCACTATTGGATAGGGAGCAAACTGTAATAATTAATGGATCTAAATCTACACCAATAAAGGTTAACTCAGGAGTTCCACAAGGAACTGTCCTAGGTCCCTTACTATTTTTAATTTATATAAATATCTCAACAAGAACAAAAGTTAGATTATTTGCTGATGATTGTATAATCTATAGAACAATCAAGTCAGAACAAGATATATGATTATAGTCGCTGTACGGATCTTAGGCGGAGCATTTAGATGCAATGCCGATGATGAAAACCAAAGTACCCGTTGAGGGTCGGGTTACTCCGAAGCGACCTTTCGTCCCCCTCAATTAACTAGCAACGCTGTTGAGCGGTGTCGGTTTAGGGCCAGGAGCGCCAGCACGGAATAGCAAAAGTTACCGCTAGGAAACGCTTTTGGACCCCAGCTCTGAGGAAACCTTCCGGTGGGGGTTAAACCCTAGGCAGGTCAGTGATGATCCCACGCTTTGCGGCAATCCAAACCATTGAGACTCGTAAGCTTTGCCGTGGTGGCGCCAAAGTGATACTATGTTGATAGCGAGTCACAGTAGGAAATTCCACACCTCTCTCGGGAGGCACACTTAGTGGGAGGCGTTTTCGACCTAGTGTCCTGGGCGCCCAGGCGGCCGCTTGTAGCAGTGATCGCTCCGGGGGGGGGGGGCTTCTCAGTCTTTACGTCCCTTAGGGGGCCAGAGGGCTGAGGGGGTTTTCCGGGAAGCCCCATGAAGAGCGCAGGCTCGGGACTGCTGATTTTCTTCCACATGTAGAATTTCAGTCAGAACAAGATAGCAACATTTTACAAAAAGACTTAGATGAATTAATAAAATGGGAAACTAACTGGAGTATGTCCGTCCACACAGAAAAATGTCAACTGCTAAGAATAACAAAGAAAAAGAAACAAATAAATTCAAAATACTTCATTCATGGAAAAGAATTAACCCAAACTAAAGATGCAAAATACTTAGGAGTCATAATAAATGAGAAACTATCTTGGAATCCCCATGTCAATGAATTTATTAAAAAATCAAACAAAACCTTAGGCTTTATAAAAATAAACTTTTACAAATGTAACAAAGATATAGCCTACAACTAAAATGCTACCTCACCCTGGTGAGACCTATACTAGAATATGCATCTTCAGTATGGGACCCATCCACCAAAGAAAATATTGATAAGTTAGAACAAATCCAAAAAAGACCTGCCAGATTCATTACTGGAGAATATTCAAAACTGACAAGAATAACACCATTAGTTAAACCAAGAGTAAATTAGTATTTTGATAGTGTACTTTTTATTAATTGTTTGTTTTTAATAAAAATATTATTTAATTATACATATGCAATTAATTCTAATTTAGAAATACAACACAAAGATAACTTAATACAACCCTCATATAAAAACACCTTTCTTATTCCATATGCAAGAACAGATACATACAAGTTTTCTTTCTTTCCGTCCGGTATTCGGGCGTGGAATGGGTTGCCTGAAGAAACCAGGAAAGCCAACACTTTATCATCATTTAAAACTCTAGTAAGAATACAGGACTAAACACAAACCATAGAAATACGTTGGACGCAATAATCTTCTGTACAGAAGGAGCGTCTGTAGTCTGTAGCACATAAGATAAAATAAATGGCGCCCCTTAAGACGCCCTCGATGAACACTAAAAAGATGTCACTAGAGCAGAAAAAAAATATGGCTAAACACAAACATTCTAATCAACACTAAACTGCAATACGACAATATTTGCTTTCTAAATAATATATTTCAAAACTGTAATATTTGGTTTGATCAGTCAGGAGTTTCACCAAGTTAAAAAGAATAGAGAAGTATTGGAATGAATTATAGACGTGGCTTTATTCTTAGTAAAACAAGGTTTGCCCTTTAGGGAACACATAAAATTCTTGCTTTAATAATGGTAGTTGTAGAAATACTGGAAAATGTCGTTAAATGTTATCTTTATTAGCCAAAATTAATATAATTTCACATAAGAGAGTTATCTAAAGTTTGAAAAGAAAAATGAACTTTATTTAAGCCATGATGACATGATGTGCAAACTGATTTAATTTAATCACTTGAATCTTAATTATCGGCGATAATTGATAATGAAGTTAATTCTGCACAATTCTTTTCTTTTGTTATTGATTAAACCGTTGGTATATCTAAAATTGATCAGTTGTCAGTTTCTTTACGTTAAGTTTTAATATCTGAACATGTTGTGGAAAGATTTACAGGCTTTTATATAAGCCTGAGTTAACCATGAGGCAAACAAGGCACGTGCCTTGAGCACTTAGTGTTTGGGGGCACCACAAGTCCACACAAAAAATGTGTATATTGTTTCAGTAGCCATGCGTATGGGACATGAAATTAGCAAATTGCAAATGTAAAATCGAGTCGCAATATTCTTAAGTCTCATCCTCAGCAGTGGCGGCGTTAGGTAAGCGCGGGCCTAGTGCCAGCCATGACCCCGCGGGGCCAGAGTACTAGTAAAGATCGCTAAGCACCAGTATGGCATGGTATTTAAACATATGAAATATCTTGATTATTGTGTAATTTTAATACCGCGTGTCACCTTTTTATTAAATTATTACAAGTTCATTATTTTCTCTGGTCTATAAACAACGGTTTATTCTTATCGAAAAATGTCGTGCCGGTTACGATGTGATTTAAAATGCAATTTATTAGCAGACATATTGCAAAATAATTGCAAAAGGATTACAAGAGTGCCTCTTTCGTTTCTTTACAATCGTTTCCAGCATACTTTCTACCATCCTCTCTTCGGTTCTACATGTATAGGCTATTAACCAGGACGAGACATGTTCAGGACCGAAACGCGGGGCCTACCTAAGCGCGGGGCCTGGGGCAGTCGCCCCAGTTGCCACCCTCAAACGCCGCTCCTGATCCTCAGATTATAAAAGCATTATAATGTTTGTAAGTTTAAAAGAAGACCAGTCACACAAAGGCGACACCAGAAGAGAAGCAGAAAACATAGCAAATAAGATGCAAGAATTATAATTTTCTCTCATGCTTGTCTGTTGGGAAGAAGCGTTACAACTTTTTCACAGAGTCAGTCAAGTTCTACAAAATGAGCACGTGAACTTAATTGTGCTAATTTGTAATCTTCACTAACAGATCAGTTGCCTGAATCTAGGAATTAATTCAAAAGGTTTAAAGAAGCTACAAAAGAAATAAAACCATATCAACTTCGGCCCTTAATCGTAAAAGAAAGTGTTCATTGATGGTGATTCCCCTGAGATATCTCTGAATGTCAGAGAAGAATTTAATAAATCTACTTTCTATGCCATTGTTGACAAACTTGAAGCAGAGATGAGTAGACAAGAAGGGGTATATAATGATAAAGCAGTTCGATTTTCTTGTTTGGTCGATTTACCTTAAACATCTCAGTGTTTTTTAAGTACTAATAAATGTTTATCCTAAAGATTTGCACTGAACTACGAAAGTTCCACTCACATATGCGTAACAAGTTTCTTGCATCAAAATCTTAATACAACACGTCCAGTTATGCTGAACATACAAAGTGATAGAGACAACATCAAGTGTACTTTTCTAAATTTAAAAATCGCCTTGCGAATAAAAAAATAATGGTTACACCCAGGGGCGGATTAAGACTGCATGGGGCCCCGGGCTGCAATCAAACGTGTGTGCATACCAGCGGTCGGTGGAGTATCGAGGCCATAGGTAGAAGGGGGCACCCATGTGGGTTTGTCCCTAGGTCAACAAGATGGCTTAATCTGGCCATACTTTTATACTTTGGAAAATAGCAATGTTGCCGCATTTGCTGAGAAGATTTTTAAGGAACTACCAATTAAAAAAGCGAAACATTGATATCACACTCCGTCGAGGACAGGCATACGATGGCACATCTGTGATGTCTGGAATTAAGAGTGGCCTTCAAACTCATTTAAAGACACTTTCACCAAATGCCATTTATGTTCATTGTTGTGCCCATGTTTTGAATTTGTTCAGTACGAACACTGTGATGTACAGTTGTTTTTTGGCACAGCTGAAAGGTTGTATGCATTCTTTACATCTAGTTTACCACGTCTACAAATTCATCATAAATTTCAATATGAATCAATAGTACCTACTCTAAATTGACTTTCTGATAGATGAGCTAGCCGTAAGCATGCAGTTAATGCAGTTGTTGATCATTCTCTGCTATTCTAGCCACTCTAGAAGATATAAATTCAAGGGAATCAACAGAATATAAAGGAAGTGTTAGAGAAGAAGCTATGGGACTGTCTAAAATATTCTTTAGTTTTTTCTAATGTTATTTGTACAAAAGTTGTTGGATAATATCTTCGTGTTATCAAACTACTTGCAGCGCAAGAGCATTGACATTGCTTTGGCAAAACAATTTATCATTTTTGGAAGAAATAAGTTTTTTGAAATGAGAAGCGATAAAGCTTTTGAATTTTTGAAACTTAAAGTGTATGTCAATCAATCATTTATTAACAAAAATCGTTCCAAACTAGATTTTAAAAACAAATTTTAAAGAAAAGAAAATTGCAAAAAATAAAAGTATGGCAGGCGAACCTAGCACAAATGAAAGGCTGATGATCCAAATACAAGCTTTAAATCTATCTTGGATACACTTGTAACATAAATAGACGACCGATTTAATGACTTTCGGGGTACATTTATTTATTTCTATTGTATTGATCCATCACAAATAAAATAAATATTATTTTCGAAGTTTATACAAAATTTACAAACACGACATTAACCCCGAAGAAACAATCGTTGAATATTATACCTTCAAAGATTTCATGCTTCATAAAGACTATCAGTATTAGTATTTACGGAATGCTCAGTTATTAGTAAAAATTTGGCGGCGCCCCTTGAAATTCTCCTGGCTCCCCCACGCAGACAAAGCTAAATCCGCCACTGATTCATACCCATTGCTTATGTCTATTGTAGCATTTTTATTTGAGCTTTAAATGTTGATAATGCCTTAAGTCTTCCTGGTTTAATCAGTAATTTATAAATTAGGCAACAATTTCACGCTCAAATTCCAGACGCCAGACGGAAAGAACGAGAATTTGTACGTGTTTATAGTTTGTTGTTCTTGATTACGGGAAGAAAAACAAACAGGCGTTTTAGACTATGTCTATCTAAGGGTTTTTAATAAATTATCACCGTGCTGAATTCCCTAGTTAGAATTAATTGCCTTATTGATTATTAACACTTTTCTTTTTCTTCTTCTATCCCTTTGGTGCAGTGGTCAGCGAACTTACCTGCCTGATACTCTAAAATATAACATTTAATTTTGACATTACCCCCCCCCCGAATTTCCTGCACACACGACATCGTAAGCAGGACTAGACACAATTCATAGATTAGCGCAGAACGCAATAATCTTCTGTATAGAAGGAGTGCCTGTATCTGATAAAAGGCTGTCCATTAATGACGTCACACTATTTTGGTTGATTTTAACATCACTCCCCCAGTCACACTGCGTAAAAAAAAACTTGCTCCCCTCCAATATGACGTCACAAGCCTTTCCACTCCCTCTTAAAAGCCGTATTTTCTAATTGAAAATTAGCATTTTGCAAATCATTTTTCTGACATTTAAATATGCCTTTAGTTAAGTCTGCACTCTAATATCGTACTACTTGTGTAGCCATATAAAACGACATTAAATAAATTGTAAACAATGAAATATTTAGGGGGACTATTATTTAAAGTTGCGCGCTTTTTGATGCGATGTCATATTTCTTAAACACCCCTCCCCTTCGTCACACACCGTCACAAATGCGGGATTCCCCCCCCCCCCCCCCGCTGTTGCGGGACGTCATTATCGTAATTTTGGCCACATACATCTTAAAGTGATAAGGGGCCGTCCATAAATGACGCCAGGCGTCGTCACAAAATCATTGACCCCAACCCTCCAATAAAATAAAACGTCACAAAGCTTTAACCCCCCCCCACCACCTCATTTTCTATTTGAAATAAGTATGTTTCAAATCACTTTTTTGTCATTTACATATTTAGTTAGCGTAGGTCTACATTGTAATATCGTAACTCGCGTGAAGCTATGTAAAACGTCATTAGGCCTAAATAAATTGTAAGCCAGTGCTTCTCAAACCTTTTCGTATAAGACGACCTGCAGGAATTTTTACATTTCACCAGGTACCGTGCATTATCTTTCTGTTATGGCGTGATTTTCTATGTACTTATTTGATAGCAAAATGAACCCTTACATGGCTTAAAGCCCTATAAGATTAAATAAGAATTCGGCTTGTTTTATATATTACATTTTTTTAAAAAATGTGTTTAGTTCCCAAGGCATACCAAGACAGCTAACGAACAATGCAGCGGTAATATAAATGCCAAAAACCATTTGATGTGATTAACCTTCGCGATTAAGCTCGCGAATGTGACTATTGATATTACAAGGATCATTGCATTATTGATATACCTAGAATATATAGATATAAGACAATTCCTCAAATTAATTTCGATCTTGTAATGACAGTTTTCCTGCTAAGTATTTGCATACGAAAGGCATTTGATCTAAAATTACCACTTTGATATCACATCTCATGTTTTCTAAAAATTATTAGGTATGCGCTGGAAGAGGAATATGGCGAGTACTGTACGAACCGTACATTTGTGCAGGAAAGTAGGGTCTCATCTTGTGCGTCGCAAAATACAGAATCTCCTGCAATTTGAAGACTGAAAAATACTATGACATTAATATAATATCCATTACCATATGAACTTTTTCTCCGAAGCTTATAAGTTTTTGTATGTGTGTGTGTTTTTTTTTTTCGTTTTTTTTTCAGGATTCTACGTACGTCACACAAGAGTTGTAAACATAATGTCACCAATGGACGAGGCGTGTTTAAGTTGTTGCATTCTCTTTTGGAATGTAGAAACTAATGAAAAATACATGGCTACCGCTATCGGACTGCTGAACCAAGGTGTCGGTAAACTGCGATACATTATAGGTCTGTGTAGACAGCTTCACCTAGGTCTGTGTAGACAGTTTATAGGTCTGTGTAGACAGCTTATAGGTCTGTGTAGACAGCTCATAGGTCTGTGTAGACAGCTTCACATTGGTCTGTGTAGACAGCTTATAGGCCTGTGTAGACAGCTTATAGGTCTGTGTAGACAGCTTCACCTAGGTCTGTGTAGACAGCTTATAGGTCTGTGTAGACAGCTTCACCTAGGTCTGTGTAGACAGTTTATAGGTCTGTGTAGACAGCTTATAGGTCTGTGTACACAGCTTATAGGTCTGTGTAGGCAGCTTATAGGTCTGTGTAGACAGCTTATAGGTCTGTGTAGACGGCTTCACCTAGGTCTGTGTAGACAGCTTCACCTAGGTCTGTGTAGACAGCTTATAGGTCTGTGTAGACAGCTTATAGGTCTGTGTAGACATCTTCACCTAGGTCTGTGAAGACATCTTCACCTAGGTCTGTGTAGATAGCTTCACTATCTTCACATTAATCACCAACCAGTCACGTGCGCTGTGGATGTCCTTTAATTAAGATTACAATCTGGGTAATATAAATCATGCATGAAGACATCTTGTTCACGTTTCAAATGTTTTACAAGTAGAGCTTGACCGTGGATCATAAAGTGGTTAACTTCAATTTTTGGATTCCCTTGTTTTGTTAAAGCCAAAAAAGCCACGTACACAACACACCATAGCTGGACCTCCATCAACAGATGCAGCAATTCAGTCTTCACATTTTTCAACGTATTCAATAACTTTATTGAATACTTTAATTCCTTGACATCGCAATGCGAGGGGAGCTTATACCATATTCAGCCCATTACTATGACATCAGTGGTCTCATCAAACTGAACAGCAAAGAATTTACTCTTGTTTATACAATACACTTCCTGAAAGGAACCGGTTCAATAGTGAACATGTACAAATGACAGATTTTGATTTTTGACCCCTGCCCTCGTGTCTCTTGGTTTAATGATTTAACTAATGTTGTTACTCTTGTCAATTTTCCATATTCTCAAGTAATAAATCTTGCTGCTTAAAAAAAAAATCAACAGCACCATTTCATACTCATTTTTTTTTTTTTTACACTTTACATACTTTAAAAAAAATAGACTTTCTCTTAGGTTTGCCAGTGTGTTAAGCATTGGTTTTCCCCCAATATTTAAAAAATCTTTATTGAATTGTGTACTGTGAAAATCTGAATGCCATTAAAAGCAGGGATAAAAATGTTAGCTGATTGGTCACAAAAAAACTAAGTCAAAAGCAGAATGAGCCCAAAATAATTATATGAAACCAGTTTATTTCAAATCAAAAAGCCTCCTCATAAAATGAAAACGGTTATTGTGAAAAATAACTCTTAAGACTATGCCCTACACTATTATTATTAAGTACCAAAAAAACCATGTTTATTCCATACACATACCAAATGAACAAACAATGATGGCTAATTATTGCAATGGTGGTGACAATTTAAATATTATCTATTCACATTAAAATAGTGGATAGGACTTGATGGAAGTCTGTGCTACAGATACATGATACATGAATTTTTAACTTCTGTATGGAAATGATATAATTATAATACTCACAAAATATATTTAATTATAATGAAAAGCAACTACAAAATTTTTAAAAATGAGAAATTAAAAAAATTATTTTTTTTTAAAAAGCCCACAGAGATAGACAAATATTTTCGATACCATGGTCATTAAAAATTTCAAATAATAGCTTATGGCATACCACACTCTTCCTGTGCTGAAAACAATATGAACTAATAACAAATGTATTGATTATAATTTTATGACTTTATATAAAAAAACATTTGTAAATGTGTCTTAAAAAATGGGACATAAACTTAAAAAATAAAACAAATGTTTTCTAAATACACAACTTTTGAAAATTGAAGGAGAAAATTCAACAAAATAGCAGACCCATCATCCATTACATATTTTTGTTATCCAATTTGACTTACATTGATAAAATTCTTAATGAGCACTGTAATGATGAATTTAGTTAATGAATAAATGTAAGCATTCCTAGAAAATATAGAGCAATTAATTAAAATGGTATATCCATAAAAAGTGTAGATTGTAATGCACCGTTAGTATAAATGAGTCATAAAAGAAAATCTACTGCGCATTAAATTAATACAGTAACAACTGATATATTAGCTATCTGCAGTCAACTATTGGGAAGTTTATTGAACATGAATTATAATATATTCATAGTAGGTATTTACACAAAATTAACATATAATAATCTTATAAGGCATTTATTTAGTACTTTTCGACTTTGGTCATTATAATTATTAAAATGAATAAATATTCAAATAATCTTACAAGTTATTATTATTTTTTTTTTAAGGTATAAGTATAACAATACAAAAAAATAGTTTAAAAAATGAAATGGCTAATACTGTCATCACATAAATAAATATCACCAAGATTTGTTATTAACAATATCTCTATCAATATAATGAGAAGTATTTCAAATTGTCTCTAAAATAAAAAGTGTTGTAGTGCTTTTCTAACACCTCTCAATGTTGGGTCATAAAATTGAACAAATAAAGGAGATCAATAAGGGAGGCAATAAGTAGGCCATTGATCCTTGCTACAATCAGGCCCAAGGTATAAAAAAATCCCATAAATTCAGATACTGAGTAAGAGCCTAACCTATTTACATTTAACTAACAGTACAAAATACAATGTGGATAAACTAAACTTAGAACAAAATATTAATTTCTAGATGCTGTTTAAATTAAGCCTCATTAGTCATATACATTTGTAGATATAAATTTGGGTGGGTATATTAAGTATATTATGAGATGATGGATGACCTAATTACTTCCTATATGGTTGGTTCAATGAGTCCAACAATAAATATTCAGTGTGGTTAGGCCTTCCAACCAGATCTGTGTCTTCAAGACAAATACAACTGAAGTTTTTTTAAATCATCAAAAGTTTAATTAATAAAGGAATATTGCCTTTATAGTCTTTAATTTTAATAAGAGCCAATCAAAATTAATTAAAGTAACATTTCAATAAATTATGCATTTTAAAACTTGAATACATAATTTCAAAGCATTGCAGAGGCATTTCCATTGTTTAGATAACAATAATATATTTATTCCGTAGGTAGGCAGACCTATACTTTATCATATTACTAGATGTTATTTTAGTATAATCAAAATTTATATGTAAATCAATATTTATTATAATTTTTGAAGTACAGTAATGTATTTCATCAAATTATTTTTTATTGTATAATTTTAAACCAAAGCAAAGCATTTCACAGCCATTATCAATATTGTTATATTATAATTTAAATAATCCCATAATTTCAATTTTAAAAATTGCATTTGATATCATTAAAATTGCTAAGAAAATGAAATCAACATTCATCAAATGCATCCCAAAAATTATTTTTAATATACTATTTGTAAAAAAAACACATGTGCCATGATCCCCCAAAACCCACATTTATAGTACATCAGTGTACTTCACTCAATTTTGTAATGTACCTTAAGTAAATGACCCATTATCAAAACATGTAATCATGAAGCTTGAATTTCATTAAAACACGTATTTGTTGCTGAATTTTATATTAAATATTGTGTTTCTTAAACACCCATTATTTAACACAAAAATAAAATAAAAATAAATAATAACCACATGTACCAGTATTTCAAATAACTTAGTTAAACAAAATAATTTCAAACAATATTTTCCAGCATTTTTCTGATTTTACAATTCTTTACTCTGGCAAAAAAACCTAGAAGGTCATCAAACACTAATTTTAGAAGTATGACATCAAATATCTCATTGCTTATCAAGTTTATATTCTTTACAGCAGTACCACCTAATTATAATTTTAGGTGTACCAATGGAATGTCTTATCATGGCTAAAAAAAAATTCAAAAGGTATCCATAACAGTAACAGTGAAATGTTTAAAAGTCAATAGTTAACAAAACATTTATATACACATATTAGACATGTGGATAAATCGATTATCAGGTAACAATTAAACCACAAGGATTATCAATACCTTCCTATATTTGTCAAAAGAAAAAAAAAGTGTTTAAATTGATGACTATATATTTGTAAAGCTTATTATTTAAGAGGAAAGGTGTTGCTTCTGAGTTTAGTGATTTGAATTTTATTTAAAACTCATCATAGCACCATGCTCTGAAGAGTATGAATCTGATTGAAGTTAGTTTGTTGGCTCAAAAAAGTTATCACATGTAATTCAAACCGTTTTTAATATAGATTATGTCATTGATCTGTTGATAAAATAAAAACAAAGTTGTAAAAAAAAACAAAATTGGACAACAACTATGTACCTGATACTGTTTATAACACATATAAAGTGAAAAGAAACATGTTAAGTACCAGTATTCAAAAGTACATGATATTTCTAAAGCATAGATAATAAAAAACATGTGTTGACTTTTAAATTAATTTAGATATAACAAGAGTTTCTTTTTCTTCATTATACCTATGTAATAATACATTCTTGCCACATCTAATTACTTTTCAATTATTAATATTAATATCAAAATATTACAAAGTTTACCAAATTATTTATTGGAATAAGAAATCAAATTTAAATATTCAGTATTGATTACTACAGTCTCTCCACCCCCCCCCCCCCCCCAATAAACACCTATGCTCCTCTAAAGATTATACATTTATTTAAACTCCATTTTTGAAATTTTTTCATATAACACTTTTCTAAACTTGAGCATACTTCTAACATCCTTTACTACCAAGAGATCAGCCACGGCAAATTTCTTTGTGGGAGTATCATCAGCTCTTTCAGAAGAAGACAATGAAATTATTGCATCTTCCAGAGAGGCTGTCATTGTGTTCTTGGCTGGGAACAGCTTCAAATTCCATAAGCTTAATCTGTCATGTTCCAAAACACAGTCACCTGATCCAGTTTGAGGCAAATAGCTGGTCGTGGCAGAGAAACTTTGACTCTTTGGAGAACCAGTTAAATTATTCTGCTTACTTGCAACGATATCCATCTTTTTTAGACCATGAGTAAGTAAAAACTGACCAATGTTTGAATCCATAAAAGGCAAGTTCTCTAGCTCTTGATAGGTGGTAGATTTCTTTAGGTCATCACCAATCTTGAAAAAAATTGTGACGAATTTCATGTCACCATTATCAAAAACAGGAACTGTATGAAGAAAGAAATTATTTGGAATAACTATATTCTTACTCAGAATAGATTCTGATTTGGTGAGTTGACAGTTGCTGAGTATACAGCCAGATGAAACCTGGACTGGCACCTCAAAATCACAATACTCTATCACACATTTCTCACCAATGGCTGACTCATTATTTATAAGAGAATGCATTATGCAAGACGTTGAAGCAGTATTATTTTTGCTGCCGGTTAAAATTTGAGCAGGGTGGTTCAGGTTTGTCCATCCAGTAAAGACATTCTTCTCCAATGCCATTCTGTCTTGGAAAACATCATCTAAACAAAAATGGTACAACAGTTCTGCAGTCGTGCCGATGTGAATGAAGGCGGAAGCATTGAGGATGAGCACATGAAATTCTGACCCATTTAACGTGTCAAAAACAGCTTTTCTCATCTCCTGAAGGTTAGAGGTCAGATGACTTATATTTGATGTTTGCTGGATGTAGCTACAGTTAGCATTTATTCCGACAGACTGGAGAAAATCCCCGTACGCATCAATTTCACAGCCAATGTCCCCAACAGATTTTTTGAATCCAAGGAGCTTTTTCATGACGTCTGTACCAAAGTAGAATGAGCTGTCGGTATAAACTGCATCTCCTTCTATGGTGATGCCACCAGCAAAAATGTGTGACTTCCCATCAATTAGTGCCCCATGAGAGATCATTTTCTCAATGCTAAACTTCTGAAGTGCTTGTAAACATTCCATTACCTCTACTGGATTGCTCTTATTCACTTTATCTTTAACAACAAAAACACCATGAGACTGGCCTACTTTAATTGGGGATGGATGTGCCAGTGCAGTGAAGCCTTGACTTGGTATTTTCCACTCTTCATTTGATCCAAAACTATAGACCATGAAATCATCAGCACAAGCTAAAAATATCCCAGGTTCAATTTTGTCCACTAATGGCCAATAGAGTGCCAACTTCAGATCCAACATCTGGTAAGGTGGATTCCCATGAGGGAGAAGAGAAAACACTTTTCCTAAGACTGTTGAACTTGGCATTCTTTGGCTCCAACCTCCTGCATGTATTAGTAATATTTTTTTTGTGTACATCTCGGAACAGTAGATTTTGTCAAGATATTCCAAAGCAACGAGGGTAGAGCCACCATTACCTAAATCAGTATTTGAAAAAAAAATTCAAATTTAATACCATAACACAAATAAAAGTAAAATGGATCTTATGAAAATTAGCTGTCCCTAATAATTTTATCACAGATAGGGGTGAAGAGAGAAGAGCCAGGAGTAAGGGGAAGAGGAGCAGGAGTGAACGCCATAGTCCCATGACGGGCGGATGCCATATATAATCAATTTTATCATTTAAAACCATGCATTTCAAAATTTAATTATTATTCTTTTACCTATTCTTATGCCAGGTGGATCAGAGACAATATGAATTGGGAGATCAAGGGGAAGTTCTTGTCTTGACCTTTTTTCACCAATTTGAAGTTCAAATGCTTCTTTCTGAGCCTCATCTGCTGTTGTTATAACTACCAAATCCCAAAATGGTTTGCCTAGAATGTTTTTGTTTCTTCCTTTAAAATAAAAGAGAGAAATAAATACATCATAAATGAAGCTCTATTTTCTTTATGAAAGATGACATTTTAGACCTTATACAGAGTTATACATAGAGAAGGGTAAGGCAAAAACCTTGAACCATTCCTAGTATTCCCTACCTTTGGCAACACCAATGAAAATTTTACTTATTAATTTTTCTTTATTACTTTTGATAATTTATTTTTAATATCTATATATATAATTCTCATCATGGTCCAGCCATGCCGGACACCAAGCAAGCTGTCTGACCCCACCGACCAATCAGATTGCAAGAAAAGGTAGTAAAGAGTGTGAGGGGTCATTCAACAATTCGTTGAATTGAAGTCAATTACTATGTTCTTTCTGAACAACAAAATAGCATGTATTTTGTAGTGTAGTAGTTATAACATTCGCCTAACACCCGGAAATCGCAGGTTCAATCCCCAGCTAAAAAGTAACTTTTTTAATTTGTAAAAATGTATGTGTTTGTGCCCGTTCATTTCCCACTATCTTTACGATCACCATAACAAGCAAAAGACGAGTGGAAATAAGCTTGACAAATGACTTTTGTCAGGTTATGCCAATTAGTTTATGGTTGGTAAGCTAGGGTGGTTTGGGGTGGCAAGTGGCTAACCACAGTGCACATGTTTCCAGATCAACAGAGCTTCACAGTTATTCCCGCATCCAATGTTCATTCGCGTTGTTCTGATTTCAGCGTGATGTAGTTTGTGTCTGTAAACCCCCCCCCCCCCCCCACTTTCTTTGCACTATCTATGAGCAAATAAAAAGCGTATGTTACGCCGCGGACATCTAGTTTTAAATAAAACTTCTACAGCTTGATTTTACTTGGTTACAATTTTCATCTTAAAAATTCAAATCTAGTTAATTTATTTTTATGATAAAATATTAAAATTATTTGAAATAATTCCTTGAGAACCATAGTGGGATGTAATTAATATAGTACTAATGACATAATCTGGTAATATGAAGATTTTATGAAATAAATACTTCAATGTCTTTATTTTTAGGAATTTCCAATGCATAATTAAGTGTCACAAATATTTTATTTTATTTTGAGGTGGGAGGGGGTTCCAGTCTTTTTAAAAATCTTTTGTCAAGTTAAACATGCAAATAAAAAATATTGAAATACACTTTAAAAAAAACATTAACACAATCTAAAATAACTATCACTTATGATTCAGATGTAATAAATCTTTCTTACTCATTTACTTTAATGTGTAATGTAATATAGAGCTCCTTAAACTATGACTCCAGAAAAATTAAGTTGAGTGTAGATTTTAAAAATCAACCATTAGAACTGATGGCTTTGGTTCCATTTAAGCCAACAAATATTAAACAGTATCAGAACTGCAATCTTATGAAAATGAATAAATTATTAAATTTTATAAGGAAATATAAATACTTTGATTAAAAAATATAGAAACTAAAATGCTTAATTAGCAATGTACCCACAGCTGTGGAGCTTGTATCTGAGGATTCAATATAGATATGTCAATTTAAAGGCACAGGTAAAGGACAGAAAAGGTGTTAAGAGTGCACACAGAAACTTTCACATACCAATTTCTCATTGGTAGTAACATTATGATAAAAGACCATTAGTCTGTTTCAACAACTAACACTCAGTAGTTCAAGCCTAATTCCCACTTCTCTATTTGACATTATTCCATAATTGATTCCCCTTTAGGTCCAATATGGGTATAATTATATTGATAAAAGGAATTATTTACTTCTCTTTGAATACTTAAACATAATTATGAAAATTTTCGTGAGCTGAAAAAATTATAGTGTGCTTTATCACCGAAATAATTTTTCCTCAGGGTTATTGATGAAGTTCCAAAGAAGGAGAGAAGAGCAATTCAATATTTACTATTGATAAGCAATTCCAATCTAATCCACATGTCAAAACTATTAGCATTATTCTCATATCCATATGAATTTCATTACTGGATGAATTCAAAACATGGTGCAGGAACGGAGTGATTTCATCTTTCCCCTCCCTCCCATTCAGCCAACATAGTGAGCTGCTGATTTTCCAAAATCCTCCAAGTGTAGTATCTAGTATATTTTAGCAAGATAGTTTATTAATGGTATAATGTAGGGCTGTGGAATGATTAATTCCTCAATTAATCCTTTAAAACTTTATCGATTCGATATCGATTAAAATAATATTAATCTATAAAAATTCTATTAAAATTTAATAAAATATTTATATTTTTTTTCAATTTATTA
>MUZC01000653.1:283729-294767 GCA_002072015.1 Radix auricularia | reverse complement strand
AGCAGACGATTAAAGGCAAAAAACAACAAAGCATTATAGACTTTTTAAAGAAACCAAAGTAACTGCATATATACGATACGTTTCAGAGATGTGTTGGAGAATAATAAAAGTTTTTATCGATAATCGACGTTGGTTTTTATTTTAAATTTGTAAATTTCTGCTGTCAGTTGGTGCACATATACCTTTTGTTGTTAGCAAACATGTATGTACAATTTTATAGCATGCCGATAGCTTCATCAAACAAATAACGGCAATGCTGTTGTGTTAAAAAAAACTCCAAAAACACGTGCATGAACATTATCATTTATTAACGCTAGTGATGGGACGATACCAAAATCATAGGCTGCTTACTGTAAACAAGGCTCCCCAGATTTTAAAATATATAATATAACAGACTACAGACAGTTTACCCACCCCCACTCTCAGTCTCCCACACCATTGTTGTTGGTTAGTCCTATTAGCATCAAGTTACCGAAGTCCATTGTAAGCTGAGGGAATCGTATGGAATAATAAAATGTACCATGTGCAGACTTGTTGTCATTGGCAACCATTCATCCTTCAACCTCATTTTGACTACATGTATTACATGTACTGTACTACTGCTTTGTTCTCATTGTTTCATTCATAAGAAGTGGCCGTGTGCAAAAGCCATTTAACTATTGGTTAGAATTAATTAAAATATGTCAAAGTTGAAGGTTCAAAAGTTCAAAAGGAGTACCTAATTTATTTGTGTACGTTTATAAAGAGAAGAGTTCGCTTTGTCATGAGTCATATATAGGTCACGATAGACCATTCTGAGTCCATTGTAATATGTAAGCTGAGGGGACGGACTCAAAGAAGATGATTAGGAAGAGAATGGTTCGGGGACAATGAGGGGATGTGTAGGTTACTTATTTGTGTAGCTTGAAAATCAAGCAAGTGGCTTCGAAGCACAGTATCACTATCGCTCAATCTGGGAATCACCGCAAAACGGCGTTAATATTTAAACTTAAACGGTCTTTAAAATTAAAAACGAACGGTCTTAACAAACTTAAGAAAGAGTGAAGAAATAGGGTCCCGATATTCCGATACGATTCTGATTAATCGTCCCATCACTAATTAACGCACAACACGTACATAAAGAAATTTCAAGCGCATGTTAATATTTTGCCGCCATATTGGTTTTCGCTTTAACTCGATCATCGGTTATGTCGATGCCATTTTTCATACCCCAACGCCGTCGACTTAAGCGGTTTCGACTGTATATAAAATACTTTGTGTACATTTTAGGAAGTTTAATATTTCGTATTTATCAAACAAGGAAAAGGATATGTTACTTGGGCTTTTTAAAAGAGTGTGGAACGTAGGCCCGCGCCCTACATCCCCATGTTATTAATTTATGTAGACGTGGATTTAAAAAAATATAATTTAGCTCAAAATATTATTTTTCTATGTCTATGAGGCAGGGGAATTAACTCAATAAAATAAAAATATATCATTTAAAAATTAAAATATATCATCTTCCCTTAAGATGTTTGGCTTTAATCAAAATTAATGATTAATCATGAAATTAATCATTAGTTTGTCAAAAGTTAACAATTAAATTTAAATTAATCATCACCAGCCCTAAGTATAATGATATATTATTTATCATATTTTAGTGGAGAATAGCTTTTAAAATTATTTCAATTTTAATTCTCACTTTATTTCCTCAATCCATTCAACACAGCTAACTTTATTTGATCTACAAAATAGCAAAAAATGCACTTGCAAAATGATGAAAACATGTATTTCTTAGTAATTTATATGAGCACAAACATAAGTAAATGTGATGTACAAAAATGTGAAAAGTATTAGCAAACTTTTTAGAATATATTTTTGACAAGTTGTACAAAGCTGACATGTGCAGAATATTCACATAAACTGTGCATGGTAGAATAATTTTTAAACAATTTTCTACTTGTCATTTTAATAACATTTTATTAGGGCTGCGGAAATTAATGATTAATCAATCAATTAATCGTTAAAAATTTTAATGGATTAAAATTAATTTAATCCATTAAAAGTCTATTAAAATTCAAGGAAATATTTTTTCTCCTAATAATTTCAATTTTTTTTACTTACCTACTTTTCCCTCGTATTATAGTTATTTATAATTATTATTTAAAGGTTTTCTTCCACATTTCTTGCATAACATAACAAATTTGCTGTGTTTTGGGATCAATGAAATTACCTTGACTTAACCGATTTAGCGAAATAGTGAGTCACAACTCAACAGGATCTATATTTGCATTATGATAATACAATTAATCAAAATTAATGGATTAATCTATTTAATTTTTCCTGATTAATCGAACAAAATTTTTAAAATAAGTACCAGTACATTTTCAATTGGAATAATTACATTTCAGCAATGTTGCTGATTATATAGTTTGATACACTCTAATCTAAGAAATGGGAAGTAAAATAGGAAAAAAAGATTAATAAGTTTAAAATTTAATTTTGTATGCTAATTTTCATGACTACTATAGATTTTAAGTTAAATAAAAACGAAAGCAGCAGTGGTCAGTGGCTGAGGTGAATTAGTAACTTAGCTAACAGATATTTGGGGTTAAAGTTTTTTCCCATCTAGATGAAATAATTGAAATTTGATTTTTTTGGGGGTCAGTTGTTTCATTCTTATGATGATGGTCAAGAGAAAAATGTATCTTACATTATCATATCTGTTATAGACGACCTTCCTTCTATACAGAAGATTATTGTGTCCTATGCTTATTTATGGTTTGTGTCTAGTCCGGCATTCTTATTAGAGTTTTATATTTTGATTATGTATTGGTTTTTCTAATTTTTTCAGGCAACCCATTTCAATCCTGAATTCCAGATTAGAAGAACAAGAATTTGTATGTGTTTGTTCTTGCATAAGGAATAAGAAAGTTGTTTTTTATCCTTACGTCTATCTGAGGGTTGCATTAAGTTATCTTTGTGTTGTATTTCTAAATTATAATTATTTGCTTTATGTATAATTACTACTTAACTCTTTGTTTTTCTATCCTCTAGTGTTTCAAGGTTTAATGATTTAACTAATGGTGTTATTCTTTTTAAGATACGTTCAAAAGTGCAGTCACTTTTCTAGCAACTGCATTGCATGAGCTGTAGGGGAGAATGCCTCAACCATATTAATATTTAAATTTTAATCTTTGTGTCACCACCTAGATTCTTTATCCCTTGCTGTATCTCTTTAAAACAATTAATCAAACTCTATCAATTTTCTAATAGTAATTTTAACTTCTTTTTCTTTGTGTTATTTTGGTTGAATTTTTACCTTCAAATTTTATAAAAGTGTAAATATTAAAAGTCACAGCAATGTGTATGCTGGAAGAAGTCAAGAAGTGTTAAAAACCACCAGTCACATTCTTTTCATGTCTAATTTTAGCCAATAATTGTCAATTTATTGATTTTTGTGGTAAACATAGCTTTGTTCTTAGCCCTAATGCATGCCCATTTATATATGTGCATGTCTAAACAAAACCTCAACATTCATTAGAGCCAAATAAAAAAAAAATTTAAAATTTTAAAATTTAATTTTTTGGCACATAAAAATTAGAAGGAGAACAACAAATTACATTCAGAGCTGGGTGGACTCAAGGACACTGTTAGGCCCTGGAACAAATCCCTGCCTTAATAAAGATTTGAACGCGTGACAATTGGACAGCACATGCCACTCGATCCCCTTGCCCCACATCATTAAGCATAAAAAAGATGAAAAACTGTGACACCTGACACCAGAACGTCTATATTTTTGTCATATTAATTTCGATATTGAAAATACATTAAATGTGTAAATGTAGTATGAATAGTGTAATTTAAACAAATGGTATATTGATATATAACATATTTAATTAATTATTATATAATAAATAATTAATGAAATAAAATTAGTAATTATAGTACTATATTTAAATAACAATAACATAAAATATGTATATGATATATGAATAAGTAAAAGTTATACAGTTCAGTAAAGTAACAAAAACTACAGTGTCTACAGTTATAGTATAGTTTAATTTTGAAAAATACTTGCGACTTGAGGTCTATGCCTACTATTATATATTATTTTTATTTATTATAAGTTAAGTTAAGGCAATCCTCCGAATCCCGGTCCCAAATTATTTTACACCAATAAGAGGATGTATAACAATGTATATTAAAATATGTTACTTATTGATAGATCACAGCACCAGCTTATTTATTGCCAAATAAATAACCAGTCATCAAATACTATAAATATTGTAATTGTCACACAACATTTGTAAATAGCTGCCAATATGCTCTGTTTTAAACTGTTGCGCCACTGAAAAGCCGACAAGTAGCTTGAAAGCAGAACACGACTTGTACCACTCTTATACCTGAGACTGAGTTTATTTTTCGCTTGCATCCACAGTTCTTTGATAGTTAAGTGTTAATGTCACTGTGCACCTAATGCCTAATGAATGAACTCATATGTGTGCACAACAACTGCATGATAAATTTATCATGTAATGTAACACAATGTTCTTTATAATAGCAACATTCTGATAGCCTAGCCAAGCGTCTGTGACGACTGTTGTCTCCAGAAACATATGAATATTGATGAAAACAAAATTATTAAAATATGCCGAAATATGTATCAATGAACAAATAGCATCAACAATGATATAATTGTTTATAACTGAGTTGTTCCCGTAAGTAACTAAACATAGCTATGTGTTAACACACACAAAATTTCAAAATAATTTGGGACCAGGATTCGGAGGATTGCCTAAATACTAAATTTAAATTAATAACATTAACAATTCATTAACTATTAACAAAACATTATTATTTACTTATATTTAATTTCAATATGTCAATGTCTAACTCAAATAGGTGTAACGATGTATTAATTTTATTTACTTTTATTAATTTTAGGGGCTTAACTTGTAATAGTAAAAATATTTATTAAAAGCAAAAGTAAACAGTTAATAGTTTCCAATAGTCAAAAATCAAATAGTCAATGAATGACAACAGTAACAGTGTCGACAGTCACAACCAAAATTCAATATTAAATAGTCATTATATAATATTAATCATGTCATTTCATATTTCAATAATTGATATTAATATTATTATCATGTGAAAGTGAAAGTAACCATTTATTATATTTTATTATTTATTATTATATATCATTAAATCATAAAAATATGTACATGTGAAAAGTGAAAACAGTCAAAGTCAATGTCAAAACATAGTCAGAGTTGACGAGTTGATTAATAAAAATAAGTACTATTAATAATGAAAAGTGTAAGCAAGAATAGGTAACTGTAACTGTAAATCAAGATCAGAACATTGAATTACGTCTATGGTCATGGTTGGTGAATGGAGCACAAGACGTATCCGTATCTTAATTATATTCCTAAGCCGAAGTCCAAGTTTTAGTCTATCTACTTCTAATTACTAATTCTACTTCTTGGTTCTTACCTCTTATTTGCATATATTCATGTAATAAATTTCGCATGAAGGCAGCAATTTCTGCATTCCCTGCCATGTCTTAAAAAGTAATAAAAAAAAATTAATTTATTCTCTATTTTTTTTTAAAATCCAGGTTCGGAGAATTTAGTTTGCTAAGCATTAGACTTAGTCTCAAAACTTTATAGTTAAAGATTATGGTCCTTCAATAAATATTATTTCCCTTTATTTCTTAGACATTCTCAACTGTTACAAACTACACAATTCCAAATGCCACAACATACAGCTAATTACCGAAACAATCATTTACAACACAAAAGCCTGCATTTGAAATAGTAATAGGGTTACAAATATGTATTTCTGTCTTACTTCATTGCAGTGGCGTCACTAGGGGGTGCGATAGGAGTGGGCCACCCCAGATGACACCATCACATAGGATTACACCAGAATGTTAAATTCTGTATGTTCCCGTTATGTGGCCTTGGAAGACTCAGGGAGTTCTATGGGGTAAACGTGAGGAGGTGACACCATGAGCTACCGCCCCGGGTGACATCATCTTTAGTGACGCCTCTGCTTCCTTTGTACATTTTCATTAACAAAAAATAATTTTAAAAACCCTGTAAACCCCTTCATAATATAAAGAAGTCAGGATAATCAAAACAGTATTCACGGGCAATTACGCTTCAAAGTAATTTAGTATTTAGCTTGTATATTATGTATAATACTTCGACGGCGGACTTCTTTCATGAGGCAATATTTTACAAAGTTACTAATGTGATAGCCTGGGTCCTTTCAACCCCCCTGCCCCTACCTTCCTCTAGTGCGAGTGCTATTGTTACTTTCACGATATACACTCTCGTGTAGGTTCATGGTCTAAAAACGTTAATTTTATTGCACACTCTTTAACTTCCATGTTATCCTTTAATTTGAGATTAAACTACTTACCTTAATATATTTTTGAAAAAAAGTAATCTAAAATTAGTAAATTAAAAGATATAAACAGCTGTAACTTACAATGCATACACAATAACATATTTTAAATCGTTTTATTTACTACCACCGTGTTAATTATATGTGCATGGTTCAGTCAAGGCAATTCCACTGAGACCAAACTATTCCAGCTCCAAGCACACCTCAACAATCGTCCACCATGTACACGATGACATTTATTTTCTTGATGTTCTCAACATATCCACATCTTCAACGCCTCGTCACCATCTTTCCGCGAATGGCAAACATCAATCTTTACTTTATAGTGATTTCCCTTACACTGCAGTGCTCTAACTTTATTATTATTATTTTTTCAATCTTCACCCGATCTCAGAGCAAATTTTGCGTTTCATATGTATGGAATATTATGTTTCGTTAAAAATATATTAAACGTCACTAGGGGGAACTATAATATTACAACAATTGCGATTACACAATTTACATTTATAAAGCACTGTTTTATGACGTTCAGAGCATCTAACCTAATTATAGTAAATTATAGTTCACAAGATATAAAATCCGTACTCAACATCTGGCGATTAAAGTTATGCGTAAATTTTGGTAATAATAATTAAAATTATCATAATAATGATAAAATTGTAAAATTAATTAATTGAATATTGTTCTGGTGGTTAAAAGCAACATTTCTTACTTGTCTAACAATTACAATTTAAAAGAAATGTTTCTCTGTATAAATTACTAAATTTCAGTTCCGTGCAAAATGTTATTTTTTTAATTGTACAAATATCAGACAAGCTAAATAGCCTTCACCCAATTCACACTCTCTGCATTGGATTGCCTTAGTTTTATCTCTACCCCCAGAATGCATTAGCGGGGAGATGCTATTTTATTTTGTGACAGCCGTTTGTGAAGGTCGGTTATTTCCAGTTTTCACCTGGCGGAAAATCTCTATAATTTATTTGAAGGTATTTTCTGAGGGTGGTTCAAAATTCAATGACGTCCCCCGGGTGGCAACATGTGTGACTACGCCACTGCCTACTGCGCACATATTTAGATATTAGCCATTGAAAACTACGGGAGGCATACATTTACGGAGAGCCCTTTGTAACACTGACTCAATCAATTTAGGTCGCACAGCGACTGACTGCTGGAGTAAAAAGCCATTACAACATTTGAATAAAACCGGGGCATTCAAATAGTTGCTTTCTATTTTTGACCCAGAGTAACACAATTTGTATAGAAAGAGAAAAAGTCTTTTTTTTTTCAACATCAAAACGAAAAATCTTGTCAAAATATCACCAAAAGTATGAAGTTTGGAATGTTTTTAGTTTGTATGAAATTGTTTCACAGATCATTTATTTATAACTTTCTCTATATATCTGTCTGCGGATACGGATAATTATTAATATTAGTAAAACTTACATTCGATCTTATGTATAAAAATGAAGCACGAGAAAAGTCAATGGTAAAATATGTGTTCTGAGAAAGCAATATTAAACCATGACGCAAATATCTGCGCTTTTCGATAAAGCAAAGAGCAACAATGTGACAATTACTTAAAACCAGTGCTTTTTTCAGTGGGAACTCATGGGAACTTTTTGGCCATATTCGTGTATATTTATATAAATAGTCGGCATTTTACTCACTGTCAGTCATTTTTACAGTGGGGACTCACGGGAACGACGTAAATTACAGTTTACAAATAAACAAACCAAGTGGCAAACGCTGTTTTTCTACTAATATGATATCTATGGACCACTGATATCATATTAGTTATTATTAGTAGAATAAGAATAACAGCGTTTCTGACATAAGTTAAAAAACAGACGTGAAATGAGTTCCCAAACATTTTTCGCTAGAAAAAAAGCACTGCCTAAAACGAAAGCTCTGTTTAAGGTTATTGCAGGCTGCGGGAAGGAGTGGGTTGGGGGAGGAAAGGTCAAACGGGGCTCTGGCCGTGGACGTTGTGAGGGATGAAGGCGGGAAGTTTCTCACGTCCTCTTAGTTGTATGGGGCACATATTTGTGTCACCAGTGAGCCTGGTGCTGACAAGACTGCTCACAACATAAGGGATCGTCCACAAATGACGTTACGTGCCTAAAAAGAAGGGGGAAGGGAGGGGATCAGGCATTTGTGACGCTGGGGGGGTATTTACGATATGTGACGTCACATAAAAACCGCATAAATTTAAATAAAAGTTACACTTTAATATTTGATTGCTCACAATTTCTTTAAAGATGTTTTCTATGGCTTCACACGTGTGACGATATTAAAGTTTAAAGTGCAGCATTGACTAAATAAATACTTAAATGACAAAAAATGAAATTGCAACATTTTCTATTTTAAATATTTTTTTTTTTGGGGGGGGGGCGTGTGAAATATTTGCGTCAAAGTGTGACGAGGTGGGAGGGGGTAAAATGATTACAATCGCGTGACTTCATTTATATACAACCCTTAGACTTGATTTTCTCTATGAAAGTGTGGTACTAAACCCATCGTTGCTGCATCAAAACATTTCGTTTAACTAGATCAAGGCATTCATGTCTTTTTATATCTACTTTATTCATTGTTTATGCGTAATCAGGAAACAGTCGCCGATACAGTGGCGTAACTTGGGTTAGTGTCATCCAGAGCGGTCCGCATTCACGCCGCTCATAGAATAAATAGTTTATAGGATTATTATTTTTGGTGACGTCAGCGCTCCTTTGACATGATTGCTGACTGGACACTTCAGACTTCCGCCCTGTTTGATAGCTGATTGGACACTTCAGCCCTGTTTGATAGCTGATTGGACACTTCAGCCATGTTTGATAGCTGACTGGACACGTCAGCCCTGTTTGATAGCTGTCTGGACACTTCTGCCCTGTTTGATAGCTGACTGGACACTTCAGCCCTGATTGAAAGTTGACTGGACACTTCAGCCATGTTTGACGGCCGTCTGGGCACGTCAGCCGTGTCTCTGTTAGACCATATAGAACCTAGGCCAAGTACAGCGTTATTTAATGTACATATGTTTAGAGGTTAGACAAATATTTTTGGGAGTGATACAATTTCTCATTTTTTGCCACGCCACTGCCGGTGAGCTAAGCATTGTGAGGAACAAATCTCTTAAACTAGAACAAATCGTTGAAAAAATAAACAGAGCTATCGATCGGAAAGCGTTATTCAACGCCATGTGTATAATTAATGGGTTGGTACTCACCCTGCCCCACCCCTACTTTTTGTGTGTCGTATAATAAGGCATCCTTAAGCCGATAAGTTTGGTTCTGTGTATTAGGAACACTCCAGTAAATACCATTGCTAGTGTTAGGGTACAAGGGGGTAGGGCAGATCATAGCCAAGTCGTGACTTGCAGAATTGAAGTTTTGGAAATCATTGAACCGAGTTAAAACATAGAGCGGAAGACTTGAACGCTGAAAGGCCTGTTTGTTGCACTAATACCTTTGGATATTTCATGGCTTCCACAAGTACACGCCGTGTTCTCTGGTTATATCAAACCACAATAGTAGATCTACTTAATTAAAGTCGTACCACCATATAGTTAGAACCTGCCAGTAATAGCATAAAATAGTGAATAATCTATCGACCATGAAAATGCATAGGCGTGACGCGAATAAGTCAAAGGAACGTGACGATAATTTGGTCAGACCTGTTGATTTCGACGCGACGAAATGTCCAGCTTACTGCGATATTCGAAACTCTTTGTATCCAGCGACACTGATGTTGAAAGTATTCGGTCTTTACCATGAAGTGATCGACTACGGAGTAAACACGATTTCACCCGTTTCCGATGATAGCGTGGATTCAAGTGCAGCAGACCTTAAACCTATTGGCTCACAGACGCACCTCCCATCAGGCACTCGGAGAGGTTGCCGGTGGCTGTCTCAAAGATGTTACTCCCTGTTTGTTGCTGGAGTCCTGTCTGTCAACACGGTCAAGTTTGTGTACGCCATGACCATCGTGGACAGCGTCAGTCTTGGTTTCAGGATTGTCATCCTCAACTGGTACGTGCAGAACCTGACGAGCTCGCTGTGTCTGCTGGTGTCTTGCTGGAAGAGAAGTCACTTTAGGTGAGTGGTCAGAGCGGTGTCCGTGTCGTATTGACGTAAGGGTGTTTGTGGAAGGGTTCAACATTAGATTTGAGATTATTCTTTTTATAGAACGAATGAACTTTCGACTTGAAGCAGACGTCCTCAAGGGAAAGGGCGGGAAAATTGTTGGCTCGTCACAGAATGCACTCGCCTAGCAATGCGTAAGGGAGGATGTGTGAGTATGAAACGAATATTACTACATGGGTATGTTTGTATAGATGGAAATTGTGTTGAAAAAGAGGAAGTGGTAGAAATGAGAGAAATATATTGTTGTAATAAAACCTATTTATTAAATTAGTACACGGAACCGTTTTCCCTATTCCCTCAACTATTTTCATGAAATATATTTTCTCACTTTATAATAATAAAGAGATACACTCATATCTAGATAGTCGATTTACATATTAAATAAATAGAAAATTTTAACCTATCCATATATTACGTACGAACAAAAGTCGTATTTTCGTACCCCTCCCTCTGTTGCACGCCGTACATTTTCGGGACCCCCCTCCCATGTGCGTATGTACGAATTC
>MUZC01000653.1:269995-283709 GCA_002072015.1 Radix auricularia | reverse complement strand
TCCCCCCCCCCCCCCCGCATTTTAAAAATTAAATTTAAGCCAGAGTCAACGGATATTGGTTTTAATCTTTGAAGCCGCCCATAAATTGGAAAAAAATCAAATATTTAAGTGCAACTTTCATTTAAAGGTACGCGCTTTGATGTGACGTCACATTTCTTAATTAAGCACCCCACTCCTTCATTACACTTCGTCTCGAACGGTCGACCCCTCCCACCTCTAGGTGTGTGACGTCATTTATGGACGTCTCCTTTGTGACATCATACTGGAGAGGGGTCTAATTTTTGCAACGAATTGTGACGAGGTGGGGGAGGGGTAAAAATCGGCCTAAATCGAATGCTTCATTCATGGACGGCCCTTCAAATATTTTTGTAGTATCGTGTTTTTGTTCATGTTCATATTTTAGAAGAAATAGAATAGAACATTCAAATGTTATGGTTTTTGAACACTGCATAACTAAACTGGTGAAATCGCCGTCCCGTTATGTAAGCATTCAGTCTAGACTCCCAACCTACCGTACGCATCCATACGCACAATGCCGTAAAATGTGACTTTTCAAGCTTATTAAAACTTGTTGATGAGAACAAAGTAGGAAAGAAGTTGCTTTGAAATATTTAAAATAGAATGCTTTGATAATTCATGGATTTTTAAAAACCTTCGACCAATATTTTCAATAAGTTTTGTTGTTGTTGTTGTGTGTGCTGACAATACCTCTTTTCACCCAAACATCGTTGTTTTCAATAAGTTTTGTTGTTGTGTGTGCTGACAACACATCTATTCACCCAAACATCGTTGTTTTCAATAAGTTTTGTTGTTGTGTGTGCTGACAACACATCTATTCACCCTAACATCGTTGTGTCCCCCCCCCCCGTGAAGGGCGTTCTACAAACAATGGACGGAGCTATTCTGTGACCCGGTCACCAGGGACCTTGGATTTGAGCCGACCAATTGTCGAAAAGCCGTCACAACCATCATGGCTGTCGGAGTCTTGCTCATGGCCATCAACATTGGTGGAGTCTCGGTGACTTCATTTTACGACAAAGTTTCAATCAAGGTAAGAGAGACCATCCTTGATACCCTTCGATAGTTTTAAAGATGAACTGTTGATTAGTTATAGAAATAACAGCAACATTGACCTCACTGGGGTTGGTGTCATCCCCTCACGACTGACCTATAAGCCTTCGCCTTCTCCAAGACAGCCAAATAACAGGAGCATGCTGAATTTTACACTCTGGACTCAATTTGTGATGGTCCGAACCGTGACCGCACCCCCTAATGACGCCTCTGAACAAAACACAGAAGACTATTATTAGCTTTAACGTTTAAAGCTTTTATAATTTCTATTTGCAATGAAATTATGTTGAGACTCTACCCCCATCCCAACATATTCCGTTTAGCAAACATATTCATTGGGGACGATGTTGAAATAAAATTCTTTAATTTAAAAAACAAAACAAAAAACAAACAAACAAACAAGCCATTTTTTTTTAAACATTTGATTTTTCGTGAAGATTCCATTCGCCAACACAATTATGTAATTATACATGTATTTCTATGTCATCATGGACTCTTTTCCTCTCAACAAAAGATCCATTCCCGGGTCAGACTTTTACACTACACACTTCTTCTTCTTCTTCTGTGTTCTCAAAATCTTTTGAAGGAGGATTTAGACCACAAGCCTTGTATACTATATCTGTTATGAACTGCGCTGTGGCTGTCAATTGTTTCAATCCACCATATAGTTTATCGTGGAGGGTTCGCTGTTTTGATACAGTCGTTATTTGAAGTCGCTATTATGACGGTCGCTGTTTTGACAGTCGCTATTCTGCCCGGATTTGCTCTGCAACCATGCAAATCACTATAATTTATCGAAATGTGTTGATCTCTCTAGCGTGTACACATTGTTCGTGAAGGAAATAATTCAATTGCATTTTCTATACTTGCCGACGAGACAAATGACATTTCGGGCATTGAGTTGATGTAACTTGGTGTTAGATTTGTCAAAGAATAATATGGAAAAATGATGGTCACAGAAGAATTCCTAAGATATATTCCAATTGTGTATATAACAGCTGAAGGTTTAGCCAACATCATTATTAAAATTCATTAGAATTTGGATTAGATATGACAAAGCTTTTTGGTTAAGGATACTGCTGCTGTTCTAAAATGGCAGGTAAAGAAGGAGAAATCCAAGCAATAATTAAAAAAAAACAAACCCAAAAGCGGCATTTGTAAATTGTAGTTCACATAAACTTAATCTTGTCGTAAACGATTTAAATAATGTGAATGCTATACGAAACACAATAGTAACAATTAAATCAATTAAAGTGTTTTCCGCGAAATTTATCAGAGAAAAAAGTAAAAAACAAAATCAAAATATACGTTTGATACTACATGGACACATAAAATAAATGCTGGCGTATTTTTGCTAATAATGTGACAGAAATTTTATTTACAATACGCAATAATGTAATATATTATAATTGCAGATATAATTTTTTTTTATGTTTGATATGTGTACACTGTCTTCAATGTAATTAACTTGCGGGGAATTCAATTTAGTTTTAATGTGACAAATTTATGGCATTTTTCTCAAATGTAGGAGGAAGGGGGCAAATGCCCCCTTGCCCCCACCTGTTTACGCCCATGGCTAATGGCTTATGTCCAATTCACGTGTGACGCAATAGTGTACCCATGCACAGGTAATTTTATTATTATTTTACTATTTATGTAACTTCAATCAAATACAAATGTAGTTTTCACAGAACTTGGGGAAAATACGGGCACGGTGGTCGAGTGGCAAGCGCGCTCGTCTAGCGAACTGAGAATATAGCAATTGGAATACAAAACAAAATGTGAACTATTTACCATGTAGGTTGCTAGGTGAACTATCTATTTCCCATGTAGGTTGCTATGCGAACTATCTATTTTCCATGTAGGATGCTATGCGAACTATCTATTTCCAATGTGGGATACTATACGAACTATCTATTTCCCCATGTAGCTTGCTATGCGAACTATCTATTTCCAATGTAAGATGCTATGTGAAATATCTATTTTCCATGTAGGTTGCTAGGCGAACTATCTATTTTCCATGTAGGTTGCTAGGCGAACTATCTATTTTCCATGTAGGTTGCTATGCGAACTATCTATTTCCCATGCATGATGCTATACGAACTATCTATTTCCCATGTAAGATGCTATGTTAACTATTTCCCATGCAGGATGCTATACGAACTATCTATTTCCCATCCAGGATGCTATGCAGCACGTCTTGACAGACCCTCTTCCCCCTACACCCTGGAGTCTGACAATCGCTTTGATCATCCATGTCTTCAACACAGGGGCATGGATCTTAACGACGACGTTTGTGATATCAACGGTTCATCTCATAGCCGCTCACTTCTCTCGACTGACAAAAGTTCTTAGATCTCATGTAAGTGCCTCACAACTTTCGGCAATCCTCCGAATCCCGGTCCCAAATTATTTTTTAAAAATCTAATAAGGGGAAGTAACCAGATAGTACATGAAAGTACGTTATTTATATGTTATTTATTGATAAAAAATAGACAAGTGATACAAATTGTCCGATAACCATTCATTAAATACTAAATATTGTAATTGTCACACATCATTTCCAAATAGCTGTCGAAAACATTCTGCTTGTGACTGTTGCGCCAGTGAAAGGCCGACAAGTAGCTTGTAACAGAGCTCAACTGGAACCACTCTGACACCGGAGTTTACGTTTGGCTTGCACCCATAGCCCTTCTTTGGTTGAGTTCAATTTATGCTAGTTGCGCTGCAGGTAAAACGTTGGTAATTCCAAGGCTTCTGGAATTGTGCTGCTCACGAGGCTTGTGTGTGACCAACACTTTCTTCAAGTGCAAGGATATACATCAAGTATCTTGGAGACACCCTCGATCCCACCAATGGCACCAGCTGGACCTCATTATCACCAGGCGTGCACAACTAGCTAGCGTCCTACTCACTCGCAGCTATCACAGTGCCGACTGTGACACGGATCATTCCCTTGTCGCCAGCAAAGTACGAATAATGAGGAAAAACTCGTATCACACAAAGAAAAAGGGAAGTCCACGCATCAATACCTCCTGCATGAAAGACCCTGCGATAGCGCAGCTGTTCAAAGACAAGGTGAAGGAAAGTCTCTCAAAGATGTCCCCAAGCGTCACCATTGACTCCAAATGGACGCAACTGAGAGACACAATCTATACATCCGCAATACAAGCCTTTGGCAAAAAATCTCACAAAAACACGGACTGGTTTGATGAACATTGGGACGAGATGAAACCCGTCACTGAAGCAAAAAGGAAAGCTCTTATGGCTTACAAGGAAAAGCCTACACCTGACAATTTGCATGCTTTAAAAACAGCTAAGTCACTTGCCCAAAAGGTTGCACGTAAATGTGTCAATACCTACTGGCTTAAGCTCTGTTCCAGTATACAATCAGCTGCAGACATGGGCAATGCAAAAGTCATGTACGAAAACATCAAAAAGGCAACGGGCCCCTTGACGTCAAAAGCTGCTCCCCTAAAGTCCAAAAATGGAGAAATTATTCAAGACCAGGCAGCACAGCTAAAACGGTGGGTTGAGCATTATCTGGAATTGTATTCAACAGTTACCACAGTCTCCAGCACCGCTCTAGATGACATCCCAGATATGCCACTCATGGAAGAACTTGATGTCGTGCCCACACAGGAAGAGCTGAGCAAAGCAATTGACAGTCTAGCTTGTGGAAAAGCGCCTGGGAATGATGGAATACCACCAGAGGTTCTAAAGAGTGGCAAGACAGCTTTACTCCAACCATTGCACGAGATTCTGTCCCTCTGCTGGGAACAGGGCTACATCCCCCAAGACCTAAAGGATGCAAATATAGTGACACTATATAAAAACAAAGGTGATAGGAGTGATTGCAATAATTATCGCGGCATTTCACTCCTTAGTATTGTAGGAAAGACCTTTGCCCGCGTTATACTAAAACGTTTACAAAGCCTAGCATCCCGCGTCTATCCAGAATCTCAGTGTGGTTTCCGGTCCGGTCGGTCTACCATAGACATGGTGTTCTCCATACGACAGCTCCAGGAAAAATGCAGAGAGCAGCAGATGCCACTATACATTGCATTTGTGGACCTTACAAAAGCCTTCGACTTAGTCAGTCGCAACGGGCTATTCCAAATACTGGCAAAAATTGGATGTCCCCCTCACCTACTTGCCATCATCAGACAGTTCCATGAAAATATGCTTGGCACAGTACAGTTCGATGGAGCTAAGTCAGAGGCCTTCCCTGTCAGCAGCGGAGTTAAACAAGGTTGTGTACTCGCACCAACACTCTTCGCAATATTCTTCTCTGTACTTCTTCGATACGCATTCAAGGATAGCAGTGAGGGAATCTGGTTACATACCAGAGCTGATGGAGGACTTTTCAACACTGCCCGCCTCCGAGCCAAGACCAAAACGACGGATGTCCTAATTCGAGAGCTACTATTTGCGGATGATGCGGCACTAACAGCACATACAGAATCTGGTTTGCAACAACTCGTGTCAAGCTTCTCCAATGCCTGCAAAGAATTTGGTCTGCAAATCAGCTTGAAAAAGACAAACATCATGGCCCAAGACACTCGACCTCCTCCTACCATAAATATCGATAATGAAAACTTGGAGGTTGTGGACAGCTTCACCTACTTGGGATCCAAGGTCTCCAATACACTGTCCATTGAAGAAGAAATAAACAGCAGAATTGGCAAGGCAGCCGCAACAATGGCTAAACTAAATAAGCGGGTCTGGCAAAACACCAAGCTAACGGAGAAAACCAAACTGTGCGTCTATCGAGCCTGTGTCATCAGTACACTACTATATGGGAGCGAGACATGGACCACTTATACATCACAAGAGCGTAAGCTTAACAGCTTCCATTTGAGATGCTTGCGCCGCATCCTTGGTATTAAATGGCAAGAAAAAGTGCCTAATAGTGAGGTACTAACGCGTGCCAATACCCAAAGCATGTTCTCAATTCTTAGTGAAAGACGCCTGAGGTGGCTAGGACATGTCAAAAGAATGAGCCCCGGCCGCATCCCGAAGGACCTCCTATATGGTGAACTTGCTTCAGGAAAGAGGAAAACAGGTCGCCCACGCTTGCGATTTAAAGATGTCTGTCAAAGGGACATGAAAGCAGCCAAAATACATACAAGTGACTGGGAGTGTAAGGCAGAAGACCGATCTACGTGGCGCACAGTTGTCAAAGAGGGCGTCATAGTAGCCGAGGAGCGAAGAATGGAGGAGGCTGCAGACAGAAGAGCTAGGAGAAAGGCCAAAACATTTGGAAGCACAGAACTCGTGTGTAAAAACTGTGGCAAAGACTGTCACTCAAGGATAGGACTGCACAGTCACTCGAGGAAATGCAACCCAACCCAACGGTGATGCACCATCGTCTCGCGAGACGGAAGGATGCCAGAAAACGTTGGTAGTAATAATTATCGGAGTGGCTGGTCTACCTGCAATATTTTTTTTAATTTATGAAATTACGCTAAATTTGTACTGATTAACTAAATAGTAATCGATAACTCACGAAAAATAATTTGTACCGGGATTCGGAGCATTACCCATCTTCCCATTTAAAGGCAAACTCGTGGCGTATTTTCTTTGTTGGTTGTGTAGTTGTTGCTGTTGTTGTTGCTGTTGTTGGTTCAGTTATTGTTGTCGCTGTTGTTGTTACTGTTATTGTTGCTGCTGCTGTTGTTGCTGGATTGTTATGTTCTGATTACTTACCGTCTCACGTTTTGAGTTCCAGAAATATTTTTAAACACCATCACTGGATTTTAAACATTTCCGGTAATAATGAATTAAAACTGTGAACCTGAGTTTGATTAATAATGTGCACATGATTACGTTAAACGATTTGTATTGAAAAATTTAGATCGTACAGATATTGTTAAGGTGAAACTCGTGGTCATTTTAGTTTGAGCACCTCTGTTGTCTGTTGTCCCCCAAAGATCTCTGCATGTTATTTTATCCATCTTCTCATTTTTCTGTAACTAGTCGTCTATTCTTTTTTGTTATATTTTGATATTATTTTTATTTTGTGCAGTCAAGTCATTGTCTCTCCAACTCCAAGTTTTTCTTTCACATATTCACATACTGATGACATCTCAAGTACATTGACCGGTTTCAATATCCTACAGATCGCGAAGTCTGAATCCCACATCCCGCCTAAGATCAAAGAAATAAGGACTTGCCACCTAAAAATGTGTCAGCTGTTAAACATTTTCAACAATTTCTTGAAAGTGTTTTTGGCCGGCACCTACCTGGCAACTATTGTTGGCGTCTGTTTCATATTATACCAGTTCATCTTCTACAATCTGGACACCATGAGTTTTGCACTGAACCTGTTTTGGCTGCTGACCAATGCACTCACAGTCCTGGCATTGCCCATCAGCTTAACAAGGGTCCACGAGGCAGTAAGTAAAACATTTACTCATTACCGTGACGTTTGATATAATTAATTGCTTTAAGTAAAATAGTTCTCAGTAGAGAGGACATACAATATTAATGAATATTAAAACATTTATCCGACTTGAAGTTCGCAACTAAAAAACCAACCATAAACAAAGACCTTGAACCTTCCGACGACAGAATCTGAGCTGAGCTCTCTGTAGGATTTTAAAAACACTTCACAACAAATACCTACCAAATCCTGATATTGCTTGTTTAAAGCAGTGAAAAATATCCATTTTAGCAGACACAGTGATGCACTAGCTGACATGTTTATTTATCCAAGCTGTTCAACAACATGTGGTTGACGTAGGGTTGCCAAATGAAAATAGAAGGAAACGCAAAGGTGTCAAGACGGGCATTGTCACCCCCCCCCTTTTTTTTTAACACCCTTCTCATTACGTGTCTGACCTATGTTTCATTTGTTAGGCTCAATATACTTATACAAGAATATGTGTCAAATTTTATAAGGAGAAGACGATGGAATTACATCGGTCATGTTCTTCGAATGGACGAGAGAAGACTCCCACGTCAGGCCCTCATGTGGACACCAACAGGCAAAAGAAAACAAGGAAGACCAAAAGAAACCCTGCGTAGAACAAACATAAGAGAAAGCTCAACCATGGGTCTAAGAAATAACCAGGACTTAATACAATTAGCAACGGATCGTCGCAAATGGAAATCCATGACCTCTGCCCTATGTGCCGTCTTCGGCCCGAGAGGAAATAACTAACTAACTAACTTATAAAGTATTGAAGAAATGGCTTTTGCCACCGAAGAGCTCGACGTTTTATATATAAAAATTTCATTTTTTGAAACTCATTTCTCCTTTTTTCCCCACTTTTCTCAGGCTCATGAACCATTGGAAGATTTATTTACATTGGAAACTTCCGACACTTGTAATGGGAGCCAAATCCTGCAGGTAACTCAAATTGTTTTACTTTAATATACAATCAGTTGTGTTTTTTAATCAGAGGTTCTAAAATTGTTTTAATCTCTTATAAAGCCATACATTTACTTGTAGCGCGCCTTTTCTAAATGAATATACACACATATTTTGGAAGGCATTACACATAATTACTATACAAATGTAAAAGTAATTAATTTTCCTCAGATTTTGCTTTTTAAAAATGTGATTATTTTGTTACTATTAATTCAATAATAAACTAGTCAAATGATCTTGATAATTTTTTGTTTTCTTTAAACTTAATTTTTTTTTTTTTTTAAAAAAAAAAAGGAAAATAAGAGCAACCGTTTTCGACATTACTTTCTTTTGTTGTAGAGACGCAATGCTTCACTACTCAATGGTTATTTCTTTGGCTGGGCATTGTAAAGAAATAAGAAATAATACATTCTCTAAAGCCGTGCTTCCTAAACTTTTTAATATGGTGGACCGAAAGGAATTTTTCTATAGCTTTATTTTAGTGCACTATTTACCCTGTAGATTTTCATTTTGTATGCTTATAAACGAAAAATTGACATATTTTATAGAGTTAGTAGAATCTATTAATTGCTGTAAATAATGGATTATAATTTTATTTCTGCCCTTTCTTGACAACTTCTGGGGATAGGCAGCGGATGGCCCACGGACCGGCACGGGTCCGCGGACCACCACTTTGAGAAGCACTGGCGTAAAGAGATAATGTTATTAGTTTAATGAAGGCCACCGGTGTAAAAACAAACCGTTCAGGAAATGGGGCCATAACAGTGACGTCACTTGTCAACAAAACTGGTTTAGCACATGTCAAATAGGCTCGTTTATTTTGTCTATACAACTTGGCACACGGTGAGATAAATGACATGTTGTGTCATAATAAAACACAAACGTGTCATTTGACTCGTGTTCAAGTCATCATTTTGTAACCAGATAACAATCCTCGCCAGCAGGCTAACCACCACTTGACTTTTTGTAAGTCTCTTAATATGATTATCTGCTGCTGCGCTTTGTAGACGGTTATTGGTACAATTATAGAGTTATAACAGGAAGAGTTCTACTTGAATATTACAGATGTTTGCAACATTTTAAAGAATGTTTGAACGCATTAAAAAATTAAAAATAAAATAAAAATAAAATTTTACCACAAAAAAAGCATAATTATATAGTTTTCCTTAAAGAAATATTCAAATTCTTTTTTAAAAAAATCCTATCTTATCTGTTACAGACACTCCATCAGTACAAAAGATTCTTGCGTCCTACGGATAGAAATAGTTTATGTCTAGTCTTGCATATTTATAAGAGTTTTAAAATGTTGATTAAGTGCGCTCAAATTTATAGAAATAAGTAGAAATTCCCAAAACTTTGATTGATGTATTACAAACGACTTGAATGGTGTATTACAAACGACTTGAATGATGTATTACAAACGATTCTCATTGTTACAGGTGCAACTATTTCTAACTAAACTGACTGGTACAACCATCGGAGCATCTGTCCTTGACCTGTTTACAATAACAAAGGAGTCTCTACTTACGGTAACATAAATGAGTTTATTTATTAAATGTGTGCCATATTCTTTGCTTTATTATTATGAATACAGTAAGAATAAGGCAAAAGTTAGTCACTACTCTATGAAGCAAATCATTCAAAATTTTTATATATTGAACATTCAATATTACTTTGTTTCAGATTTTCATATTTTGAACATTCAATCTTTGTTTCAGATCGTTATATATTGAACATTCAATCTTTGTTTCAGATTTTTATATTTTGAACATTCAATCTTTGTTTCAGATTGCCGGTGCCTATCTGACCTACTTCCTGCTGCTTATACAGTTTAATATTTAACAGCATTGAAAAATGCCTGCTTTACTAACATTCCTTTGAGGGATTGGGAGCACTACTTCATAGAAAAATGTTCACGGCTACCCCCCCCCCTGCCTCATCCATTCAGCCAGCAGCTACGAAGTTTAATAAAAGGGATACAATTATAAAAAAGCAAACATACGTATTGTAAAATAAGGGTTAAGCGTCTTGTTAGAACCATTGCCCAAATCTGATTGGTGGAGCCTTTTGTTACGTCCGGTCAGGCTAACCCTTACCTTGTTTACGTCTTTTCCATTGAATCCTGAAGACAACAGTAGTGCGACTACCAATAAAGGTTAAATGATTATTCCAAGCAACTAAGATGAAGTCAGCGAGATTTATTGTTTTTAGAAATTGTGTACATTTTCATTAATTTATAAATATGGATACCTAATTAACAGGATTTTTAAAAACGTTACTTTTTACATCAAAATTGAGGTTAGGGGCTGTCCATAAATGACGTCACATGCCTAAAAAGGGGAAGGGGTGTCCCACATATTTGTGACGAGGGGGATGAGAGGTGTTTGAGAAATGTGACGTCACATGAAAAATTGCAGCTTTAAATAAAATGTCCACATACATATGTGATTTCTCACAATTTATTTAATGACGTTTTACACGGCTTCATGCGTGTTACGATATTAGAGTGCAACCTTGCTATAAATACATACTTAATGACAAAACAGTGATTTGAAAATTCCCCTTTTCAAATAGAATATACTGCTTTTATGGGGGGGGGGGCAAAGCTTTGTGACGTCATATTGTAGGAGGATCTAAGTTTTTGTGACGAAGTGTGATTTTTTAAAATTATTTTATTTTATTTTATTATTTTTTTTTTTTTGGGGGGGGGGGGGTGAAAAATCGACCAAAATCACGAGACAATATTTATGGAGAGGCCCTTTCCAATATTATCAACATCGCCAAGATTCTAATTTATTTTTTTGTTTTAAAGAAGTATATATCAATGTAACATTAAACATTTTTTACGCGCATATGCTGAGTATAAATTGTGTTACAACATGTAAAATACATGTCAATTCGTTTAGTCACTAATAGGGATGAAATGAAAACAAAAATAATTATTTAAAAGGAATGCTCTCTTAATATTATTTCGACAATAGTCCTTGCATAAATTACAGAATATATTTTGTATTAGCCTAGCTATAAGGGGCCGTCCATAAATGACGTCACGCGAATCTGGCCGAATTTTTATCGGGTCCTGCGGCCATCCAAGGCTTATGACATTTTTATTAGAGTTTTGATGGTTGATGGCGTGTTGGTTTTCTTGGTTTCACCAGGCAACCCATACCACGTCCGAATGTCAGACAGAACTAAGGAGAATTTGTATGTGATTGTTATAGCATACGGAATAAGAAGTGTTTTTATCCCTAGGTCTGTCTGAGGGTTGAATCGGATTTTTATGTTATCTTATATGTTACAGACGTCAAAAGATTATAACAACTTTGTGTTGTATTTCAAAAGTAAGAACGAATGCCTTATGTATTAGCTCCTCTATTCTCAAGTGTTTTGTTGCTAGTCTTAGTGATTTAACTAATGCAATGACATTTTACTCTTGTCAGTTGTGAATATGCATCGGCAATGAATCCTAAATCTCTTTTTTGAAAATGTTATAATTTTCTCTCTGCCTACTTTTGGTACATGGTCTCACACAGAAGAGTCTAGCCTTGCATTTTTGAGTTTTAAATGTTAATGGTGTGTTAGTTTTCCTGGTTTGTTCAGTCTACCCATTTCATAGCCGAAATCTAGAGTCGAAGAAGGAGGATTTTTATGTGGTTGTTCTTGCTATGTTAAAAGAAAAGTTCTTTTATCCCTACTTGAAACTTGAGTTTTTATTCATGGAGCTTTCTATTGTTCTGCTGACTGAAGATGCCATGTACCCTGAAGAGAAATTTGTCTCTTTCAAATTAAACAAAAGTTGATACATTTTGAAGCCACTTTAAAAATTGACGAAAACTACAGCTCGGAGTCCTTCCGAGGGATTAACGTCTTGTCAGATGTCATGTTTTTGTTTTGAGGGAATGCGCCACCTTCAGTTTATCGCGTGCGTGGTGACCCGTCAAAACGGCCCCTGACAAAAACGGTGTCCGGGGCCGTTTTGTCGGTGAACCCGCGTGCGTAATTCGTATCTGACGTCACTCCACTTTCAGGTCTTTTATAGTCAAACTATGTTTGAGTGACAGGCTCAACATTCCGACCCTCCGACCCCTCCTTGCTTTGACAATGTCGCTTTTTAAAATATATTTTTTGGATTGATCTTCATTTTCTTATGACTTGGATTTTCATTGAGTTAAATGTGACGACTGTATGATGCGTTATTCTGTGCTGAATGTTTAATAGTAGTTAAATTAAATATTTCGGCTTGTTATAGTCACTACTCACTGTGTCAAGGCTGGAAGTCATTTTCTTTTGCGCAAAGATTTTTTTTAAAGAGAAAAAAAAATGTTTAAAAAAAAATCATGAACTTTCTGATTATCAATAAACTGAAACGTGATTAGCAACCAAGTTGAGGGAAAATGTGATTTCCCTACAAATATCATTTTTACCCCCAGATAATATCTAATGAGAGTTTCTGTGGTCATTTAAAAATAATATTAAAAAAAAACACCAAACAACCCTTAAAAACTAAGTTTTTGACTATATTTCCCTTATACATGAGACAGAACTAAAAGGGGGAGGGGGGGTGGTCACCGATGGTGAGACTGAACTCCAACAAACAAATGAATGTCAACAACAGACAAAGTTAGATAGCGATAAACTAAAAGTGCATTAATTTAATTACTGTACATTTTATCCATCTGAAATTTTTATACAATGCATTGTTAGGTGACTCAAGTCTATGTGCAAAATTTCAGTTCGATAGCATCACGGGAAGTGGGTCATTTTTTACTTTTATTTTTCCACCGTACGTACCGTAAAGTTAATATAAAGGATTTTAAAAAGACATTTTAAGGAAAAATTCGTGAAACTGAAATCGATTTATGGGAAAATCATTAATGATTTCTTTAAATGAAAATCTATAATGAGTTATTTAAATTAAAATTAATATTCCCTTAAATAAACTTTGTTGCGTTGCACTTATGAAGATGGAGTCAAGCGCCTAGGGGGCAGGGGGGTTCACGCAATTGTGACGATGTGTGACGAGGGGGAGAAGGTGTTTAAGAAATGTGACGTCTCGTCTAATACGCAGAACTAAAAAAAAAAGTTATACTTAAATATTTGATTGCTTGCAATTTATTTTGACGTTTTACATGGATTCACGCGTGTTACGATATTAGAGTGCAGCCTTACACTAAATACAAATTTAAATGACAAAAAAGTAATTTGCAACATGCTAATTTTCAATTAGAAAATACAATTTTTTTTTTTTGGGGGGGGGGGGGGGGGGGT
>MUZC01000653.1:252604-264740 GCA_002072015.1 Radix auricularia | reverse complement strand
TAACTTTGTGATGAGGGTGTGTAGGGACAAGGTTATTTAACTTTGTGATGAGGGTGTGTAGGGACAAGGTTGTCTAACTTTGTGATGAGGGTGTGTAGGGACAAGGTTGTCTAACTTTGTGATGAAGGTGTGTAGGGACAAGGTTGTCTAACTTTGTGATGAGGGTGTGTAGGGACAAGGTTGTCTAACTTTGTGATGAGGGTGTGTAGGCACCGGGTTGTCTAAATTTGTGATGAGGGTGTGTAGGGGGTAGGGTTGTCTAACTTTGTGATGAGGGTGTGTAGGGACAGGGTTATAAAATTTTGTGATGAATGGGAGGTTTTAGCAATGTGATGCTACATAAAATTAGGGCTAATTATTGAAACATCGCCCTTAATAAGACTAGAGACAGTGATTTTCAAATTAATTCTTTTCGTAACAATTATCATTCTTGTAATTTTAAAACTACCATCACTTTACAACTGAGAGATCCAGTACAGGTCTTTGAGTTCACAAAATTGACTCTATTCAACTTTCAGGACACCATTGAGGAAGAAAATTGGGGTGAAGTTCTTTGACATTTGTGAGAATTTATGTGAATTTGGATTTTGTAGGAAGAGGACTTGTTCTTAGTAATTGTTCCTTTAAATCAGGGAGTCTTACAATATTCTCAACTTTGAAACAATTTCATCACAACAAAAAAATTAAAAAATGATTGGTAATAACAATGTTAAATGAATATATTTAAATAAGTTAAGAAGTAGGGATTTATTTTTTTTATTAACTCTCAAGAATAAAACAAAAACATGAATGAACAACTCCCAAAAACCTTATTCTGATTCCAATAATAATGCTTAGAAAATGTTCTTGGTCTAGTTAACATTCTAAGAAACTGTAGGACACAGTTGGATTGTGAATGACTCCTTTCGGGTTTGTGAAGGTCAGTAGTATAAAAAGGTTTTTTTAGAGAAGGGCGAGGATTATACAGGAGTCTTTGTAATTCATGACATTGAGGGGTGGGGGAGGGGGAGTTGAGATTTTATTTATGGATGTACTCTCATCACAAACTTTAATGATTGAATAAATGAATAGATTATATTGTTAGACACAGATTAGACACAGAGGTTCTTGATTACATTGTAAGACACAGATTAGACACAGAGGTTCTTGATTACATTGTAAGACACAGATTAGACACAAAAGGTCTTAGGAAGAAATAAAACAATTAGTTTCTGAAATATAACTTTACATAGCTCTACAAGCCACATAGATGGGTATGGTGAACAACATGCAGTTCAAGGGAGACAAACTTCACAGATGGGTATGGTGAACAACATGCAGTTCAAGGGAGACAAGGGAGACAAACTTCACAGATGGGTATGGTGAACAACATGCAGTTCAAGGGAGACAAACTTCACAGATGGTTATGGTGAACAACATGCAGTTCAAGGGAGACAAACTACACAGATGGGTATGGGGAGACACCCTCGATATAGTACAATGATCAGTAGCCACCATAGTTTGTTACTATTTGTAAACTTCGAGATTGTAACATTACACCTCTCATTGAACTTTACCAACTAGTCCCAAAGGTCAAACCTTAGTAAATAAATCAACTAGCCCCAAAGGTCAAGCCTCAGTCAATCTAGCAACTAGCCCCAAAGGTCAAGCCCCAGTCAATTGACCAACCAGCCCCAAAGGTCAAGCCCAGTCTATCTACCAACCAGCCCCAAAGGTCAAGCCCAGTCAATAAATCAACTAGCACCACAGGTCAAGCCCAGTCAATTTACCAACTAGCCCCAAAGGTCAAGCCCAGTCAATCTACCAACTAGCCCCAAAGGGTTAGCCTAGTGCTTCTCATTTATTTTCTGACATGCCCCCCCACCCCGTAGGAAGAAGAAAACATTTTGCCCCCCCTCGCGACTGTAAATAGTATCATTTTTCTATAAAATTGTTATAAGTATATCTCTGCTGAAGTCAAACGAGCCACCCTTTACAGAGCCTCGCGTCCCCACTGGGTTTGCCCCAGTCAAGATTTCTTTCACTAAAACTTACCAAAGAAGCTCCACGGCGAGTCACTGCCTCTCCTTTAACTAAAGTCCGAGAGCCTTGAACAAGACATGGCCAGATGTGGTGGTTGACCAACGGGGCCGTGTATTCTGAATCATAACTGCGTCTGTATCTAGATGTTGGAAATAAAGAATAAATTACTGTAACAAGAAATGACTAGACAATTTTAAGAAATTCATATTGTTATAACTAGACAAATTCCCTTTGAAAAATGTCTTAGCATCAATTTTAAGGTGAGTTTGATGTTTCCAAATCGGAAATATTAATGAAATAGCAAGAAACTAAAAGAAACCCCACTAAAATGGAGGGTAAAGTTGCTCTGAAGAAAAAAATCCCACTGATTATTCACATGGCATCAGATTATGTAACTGCCTCTGGTTCACTAATGATGGCTTGACAGAGTTGTGAAGTAAAAATACACTCCAACATGACCTACTTGGTATCATCACAAAGCTTATTACACCCCAACACGACCTACTTGGTATCACTGAAAAGCTCATTACACCCCAAAACGACCTACTTGGTATCACTGAAAAGCTCATTACACCCCAACACAACCTACTTGGTATCATCAAAAAGCTCAGCATCTGTAGCCACAGCAATGTCCAGTGGATGAGCTAGTGCACTCATCTGCCAGGCAAGTTTCACAGCCTCCCGAATAAATGGCTGGCAGACGGCAAAGCTGATGTCTGGTGGCAGGAAAATCTTGCAGTTGCGATTCAAAGCTCTGATTACATCCTGGCAACAATGATATTAATGTCATAATGAAACATGATATTAATGTCATAATGAAATATGATATTAATGTAAAATGAAATATGATATTAATGTGATAATGAAACATGATATTAATGTCATAATGAAATATGATATAAATGTTATAATGAAACATGATTTTAAGTTTATAATAAAACATCTTAAAGGTTACTTTCATTATTTTTTGGTCTTCATAAAAAGTATGTTAACTTGCACCAATAACAAGTCTATTACTTACAGAAACCATAGATGGCAGATCATAGAGATCTGTGTTTCTGTTGATATAATCCTGAACTGCTTCTTCTAAAGTATCTGGCCCATAGTGGGTTTTGGCCAGGTTTGCTCTAGTTTTCATCTTGAACTGTCGGAACTCCAATTTGGCAACACTGAAAGCTTCCTTTGGTTTGATTAAAAATAAAATTCAAATGTTTTGAATACATTTTAATAAATAAATCATTTGGCTAAAAAAAAGTCAAAAGGGGTTGTTATGTTATTGTATGTGTAGCTATATATGTTGTAATTAATTGGGCGTAACATATTGACCTCTGCACCGACTGTTAAAAAAATGAAGGCTAGTATTTAACTGTTCACTTCATTAATTTTATCATGTAACACAAGAAATAATCTCCTTGGAATATGAGTTTTTCTTTAGCAGACAGCAGTTACAAATCTGCTCATATGCAACTCAAATGAAACATCTTCTGCTAATATAAGTAGCAGCATTAGCAGTTTAAATTTTAATGAAACAGTACTATCACTTCTTCTGTCTGCCTCCCTGTAACTCAAACTCAACTTCTTTCTTTTTTTACTGTTAGCATTAACAAAAATTACCAAGTTGCACTCATGTAATATAATGTATACCCCTTGCCACTAGAAATCAGGATTTTTCATATTTAAAATATGTTATTGTATAACTAGTTTTACTAAAATGATTTCTTGTGAAAGGCAGAGTCCCAACTTTACTCACATTACTCTTAATCTTTAAAATACATGCAACTTATTTCATGAGCTTTGTAATTTCTGTAGAAATTATTTTACCCTTCTTGTATGTTTCAACATTTAATTTTTGAGCTCATGGCTTTCTCAATGAAATTTGTCATTTTCTCTTCTTCGACAATTATTAAAAGGAATTCTTCTCACCTGCATGATAGCAAAGATGATGCGTTGGTTGTTTTCTGCATCGTCCGAGTACCGTCTGAGTGTGTCCAGTGTGGTCAGCCTGTCCTGAGAAAACATGTCATTGAAGCGAGCCACTAGATTCTGCTGGCGGATTCGCTGGATTGTGTCATCAATGGACAGGGGTGAGATAGGTCCGGGTACATAGCGGTAGTACAGACTCAAATCACTGGGAGATTTGGATTTTAAAAATGTTAGTTATAAAAGAAATGATTGGTCTCTAGTTCGGTCTAAATATAAGCAAATAAGAAAAAGAAAATTAATAAAAGAATATCTATTTCAAAAGTTTAAAATTTTGAAATGTAAAAACTTAAATTCTAAAAAATTGTTTCCAAAATAGAAGTTTAACAAGAGATAACATTTTCAGTGAAAACGTTTAGTGGAAAAATCAATAAAGCTGTAAATATATTTTTGCTAATTTAAATGTAAACCATTGTTCACATGAAAATAAAATAATTAATTTGAATAGGGACATTACAAGCATTAATAAAACATGTTTTATAGAAGTATTCAAATCTTATTAACAAAATAATTTTAAAGTTTTGTTATTGAGATTTAAGTAGGCCAAAAGCTATTGGGAAATCTAAATCTAAACTGTATTGTAATATTAAAAAAAAAAAAACTAGTGGAGACAGTTAAATCTGAGGATGATTCAAAGATTAAAGGGCAGTAACTGTTGCCTATTTGCATGGATTTAAATGCTACCAAGGAAACATTGTTTAACACAACCTTGATCATTAAATTGAGAGTGACTACACATCTTCCAATAAGAACACAGAGCACACTTGTCAGCATTCTCAATCTATAATTTAACTACAGAAGAGTAAAAGTCTATATAAAAAATGAATAGTTCTAAGATAGTTACAATAAAATAATCTTATCCAATATTTTGAATCGAATCGTTTTTAAAATTATAACATTTTTCTTGAATGTGTTTTATGTTCAGTAACAAGTGCAGACTATTGATCAGTTGCTCTTATCTGAATGGTAAGTCTCTCCTTTAAAATCCACTCCACTGCCCTCCCCCCATACTCACTCTAGCCCATAATGCTCCCCAATCTCCCTGCGCAGATTTTCAATCTTACGATCATAATCAGTATTTTGCACTGCTACCCTTGCAGCTTGTAGCCCTGATTGATCATCTTTTGGGTCTTGCAAGTCACTAGACAAGATTAAGGTTAAACAGTTGGGGACAAGATTAAGGTTAAACAGTTGGGGAAACTGGGCACTGGAGTCATTCCAACAGATTTAAAATCATCATAACGACTTACAAATTCTTGAAATAAAATTTAAGAACACTGTTATTGCCTATTCCTTATATATAATCTTTTTTTTATTTAAAAAAAAAAAAGCTGTGCAGTGGGGCATTATACTCTATACTCTATACCATATATACTCGTTCTATAGCCAAGTCATTCATAAACCAACCCCACTCTTTTTGGGAAAACAGTGGCGAAAGCCCGTACATTAAAATTCGTTGTTGAAAACAAATTTGTAACACTATCAAAACACTCACAAAAATGTTAACAAATGAATAAATAAGGTAAGAGCTAATGTTTAATATTTTATAACTTCTGGCAGAGCAGTCGAATCTTGTAGAATGTAGACCAAAATCTTGATCTACAATAACAACACTTATATTCAATGTACATGCAGAAATCACCTATGACCCGCTCCTAAGCCGACCACCCCCCCCCCCAACATTTTCCAAAAAAGTCAGTTTTAGAATGAGTATATAAGGTCATTTATTTTATTGTTTATATAATTTATAAATTTTTTAAATAAATACTTAAGAGAATCAAAATGATAGCAAGGCTAAGGCAGCAGAAAATAAAAAAGAAAAAAAAAAGAAGCATAATTGGAGCAATGGTGACCTGCACTGTTACAACATCTAATATAGATTACTAAAGACTAAAGATTTAATATTTAAATGCTGACTTGCATATATTATAATTAAATGACTAATACTTTGTTTAGATAAAGCCTCCATTTTAAGTTGAGTTATTTTATTGAAGAAATGGTGGATTTGGATAAAAGATGAAAATTATTAATCCAACACTTAAAGTATATACTCGTTCTATAGCCTGTTCATTCATAAGACGACCTCACCCCCTCTTTTGGAAGAGAATAATATAAAAAGTGTGTCACCCACTCAAAAGCCAACCCCCCCAAAAAAAATAGGATAGCCTAAGCAAAATGGTACACATTTTTTTTTTTAAATTACAAGCTAAATCGGTCATTGTGATTGTTTAGTTTTGTCTTTATTTAGGTTGAAGAACAAAGAGATTTTAATAACAGTGAAGATGGACGTCATTTTTTATAGCATCAGCAAGAGGGCTTTTTATTGTATTAAAACAAAAAAGAAAATGCTTTTATATTTAATTTTAAAAATGTCAGTAAATGACACCAGAAAATGTTTTATCAATATACATTTGGATCTCTTTAAGTCCAATTCAAAGGGACCTGAAATAAAAAATTGACTTACAGAGTTCGCAAGTTAGGGAAAATGAAAATGGCGTATTAGGCGCAGATTAATCAAGTGAACTGTTGATATTGAAAGGTGGGGGGGGGGGGGCAGCAATACAGGCTAGACTGCTAGAGGAGTTGACAGAAAAAAGAGGCAGTGTCTGATGTTTGATATGAAAAGAAACCCAATTGCTTTGACATACGGACACAAGCCGTGAGAAGAGACACCTTCCCTCCCCCACTTTACTCACTCACAACACCCATATTCAATGAACATGCAGAAATTACCTATGACATGCTTGTAAGCCCCCCCCCAACAATCTCCCCTAGATTTTGTCCAAAAAAGGTCAGCTTTAGAACGAGTATCTACAGTATTTGTTTTATATGATTTTTTATTAATTCAGGATCAATTGCAAAGAATTTTTAATTAAAATAATGTTCAACCCACTGACCTCAGTTTGTCTTCCAGTTTGGGAAGGGGAATGTCAGGTATTTTGGAGAGGACCTCCCTGCGCGCAGACAGCAGAGCAATGTCGTCTCGAAGCCTTCGTATCTCTGTTTGATATTCTGCCAGAAGGCCTGACTTGGATCGCAGCAGACGATTTTCTTCCTCTGCAGCAGCAAGTCTTTATAAGGAAATATTTTAAAATGTTGGGTATTATACAGCAAGTCTTTATACAAAATATTTTAAATTGTTGGGTATCATACAGCAAGTCTTTATACAAAATATTTTAAATTATTGGGTATCATACAGCTAGTCTTAATACAAAATATTTTAAATTGTTGGGTATTATATAGCAAGTCTTTATACAAAATATTTTAAAAGCACTGGGTGTTACTTATAGACATGTAGAAGAAAATTCTACTTAGAAATTTAAGGATCATGTGACTTGGGCACTTAAAATTATTCTTGTTAAAAATTATTTTCTTAGGATAGTTATGATAGGCCAAAATATTAAAATTTTAACATGTACTTTTTACCTAGTTGTTATCTGTTAACAGTTATCTGAAACTTTTTGTTCTTTGAAAAAAATGTATAATAATGTTTACACAATTGATTTTCCAGGAGCTTACGAACTAACGTTTAAACAAATTGTGAGCACTATAACTATGAGAGCATTCTGATAGATGAAGGAAACAATTATTTTGAGGAATCTAATGATAGCCTCTGATAGGCTCTGCCATATAGGCTCTGATAGTTAGACTGTTCTAGATAGACACTGATAGTTAGACTGTTCTAGATAGGCTCTGATAGTTAGACTGTTCTAGATAGACACTGATAGTTAGACTATTCTAGATAGGCTCTGATAGTTAGACTGTTCTAGATAGACACTGATAGTTAGACTGTTCTAGATAGGCTCTGATAGTTAGACTATTCTAGATAGGCTCTGATAGTTAGACTGTTCTAGATAGACACTGATAGTTAGACTGTTCTAGATAGACACTGATAGTTAGACTATTCTAGATAGGCTCTGATAGACTGTTCTAGATGGACACTGATAGTTAGACTATTCTAGATAGGCTCTGATAGTTAGACTGCTCTAGATGGGCTCTGATAGTTAGACTGTTCTAGATAGGCTCTGATAGTTAGACTGTTCTAGATAGGCTCTGGTAGTTAGACTGTTCCAGATAGACTCTGGTAGTTGGGGACTCACTTGCGTTTCAGTTCATTGACCTCCAGCTCAGTAAACATCTTGTCACTGCTGGATGCTCTGACACTTCTGTTAAGTTCAAGTTTAGTTTCCAGGAGTCTGACATTAAACAGAACAGAAGTGATTTCAAGAACACAAGTTAAAACTTACAAATTTAATCCATACATTTTGCATGCTTTAAATTTAACACAGCATGTGGTCAACCTCAAACAATTCACTTGACCCCAGATCATCATGGTTAAATCATTCCAGACTCAACCCCAATATTTGAAAATTTGTGAAGTAGGATTGTTAAATAATAAATCAAATATATTTCTAGTTAGATCCTAGAAATCCTGATGGCAACCTAAATAAATGTATTCAGCATTATTAGAGCTTTGGGACTTGTTATAACATGCTTTATTCGCCATTAAACATATTTTCATATACATTTGATCATAAGTTATAAACTTACACAAAATAAGAGAAATAAGACATATCAAATAATCTAATATGACAACTACAATACTTTGAATGGGACAATTGTTAAGTATATTGTTAAGGCTCACTGCAAATAATTGAAATTCCTTAATATTATCATCTTTTTGGTAAAATTTTGCACACACACTAAATGAAATTTGACCACGGCCACTAAATGAAATTTGACCACGGGCACTAAATAAAATTTGACCACAACCACTAAATAAAATTTGACCACAGCCACTAAATGAAATTTGACCACGGCCACTATATGAAATTTGACTACGATCACTAAATGAAATTTGACCATGGCCACTAAATGAAATTTGACCATTCCCACTAAGTGAAGTTTGACCAGGTCCACTAAGTGAAGTTTCACCAAGCCCACTAAGTGAAGTTTGACCATGCCCACTAAGTGAAGTTTGACCATACCCACTAAGTGAAGTTTGATCATGCCCACTAAGTGAAGTTTGACCATGCCCACTAAGTGAAGTTTGACCACGCCCACTCAGTGAAGTTTGACCATGCCCACTAAGTGAAGTTTGACCATGCCCACTAAGTGAAGTTTGACCACGCCCACTAAGTGAAGTTGGACCCCGCCCACTAAATGAAATTTGACCACGCCCAATGGGCACTTACTCATCCTTGAGGTCTTGATTTTCTGAACGTGTGTTCTGTAACTCAATGTCCAACTCATCAAGTGACTTCTCGTACATCTCCTGGAGTTCTGACAACTCTCTGTCCTTGGCCGCAGCCTCGGCTAGGACACTAAGACTGGTGTCAGCAGTGACAGCACCACCTGACGTGAAGAAGTTCTGCCCCAGCCACGGCAGGAGGCGAGACTTGATGATGTTCGCCCCTCCATACATGCCCCCTGGTGTTGGGGTCAAAGGAAATAGTATTTTAAAATGTTATAAAAAAATAAAGTCGACATCAGTTCTTCAAGAACTCAAAAACAAAAGGTGGGGTCTGTATTCATTGTAAAAATATTGAGTTTTTATAACTTATGTTAATGAATTTGGGTTTAATAACTTTAATATAAGGTAAATGATTTGTACAGAAAACACACTCCTCAGTAAGAGTTGCCTTACTTACAGTAAACACACCCTTCAGTTAAGAGTGGCCTTACCTACAGTAAACACATCTTTCAGTAAGAGTTGCCTTACCTACAGTAAACACATCTTTCAGTAAGAGTTGCCTTACCTACAGTAAACACATCTTTCAGTAAGAGTTGCCTTACCTTCTTGGGCACAAAGGCTGAGGAGTTTAAACAGCTGACCTTGAACTTTGGCATTGAGCTCGATGACCTCACAACATCTTGCTGTATTCTGGTCACATGTGTTAATCTGAGTGATAAAAGATGAATAGTTGAATCTTCAAGTCCTCATGCCAACATGGACGTTATGGAACAAGTCAGTCAACGATCCCATTTAAGTGTTTTGAGGAATGTCAGGGTGGAGATTCACCAGATATTTTACCACAAGAATAGAGCAGGAATGAGGAAAAGTAGGGGAGAGTATCAGCACCAACAAAAACTTCACATTCATGACTGTGCAGGTAGTTGCCCTTGTAAACATATCAGTAAGTTACAAGAGGATTGATACAATATCATAACATGAAGTCTTTCCCACTCTATAGTCTACTACACACCGGGGCTGAGGAGAATGTTAAGCTACAACGGTCCTATCAAAAAATTTTATAAGTAAATATTTATATCAATAAAATATATAAAACGTTTAAAAAGTGAAACAATAGGCGTGTGTGTGTGTTTTCTGCGTGTTTTTGTATGTTTAAATTTTGCTGTCCCCCAAATCTTGGAAAAATCAAAGACATTAAGCTTGGGAATAAATTATTTGTAAAGTTTATTTCGGTGCTGTACAATTGAACAATACGTGTCCAGAGAGAACGAGGAACACAGACACTTGAACAATACGTGTCCAGAGAGAACGAGGAACAGAGACCATTGAACAATACGTGTCCAGAGAGAACGAGGAACAGACCATTGAACAATACGTGTCCAGAGAGAACGAGGAACACAGACACTTGAACAATACGCCCAGAGAGAACGAGGAACAGAGACACTTGAACAATACGTGTCCAGAGAGAACGAGGAACAGACCATTGAACAATACGTGTCCAGAGAGAACGAGGAACAGAGACCATTGAACAATACGCCCAGAGAGAACGAGGAACAGAGACCATTGTACAATACGTGTCCAGAGAGAACGAGGAACACAGACCCTTAAACAATACATGTCCAGAGACGACGGGGAACACAGACGCTTGTAAATATGCCATGCGATGGAGAATTAAACTGTTAATATTAAGTAGCGTGATTATTTTTGTATAGATTCTTACTTATATATGTGACTATCAGTGACCGCAAAGTAGAACTCCGTCCCAGACAGTAACATTTTTCATATTTTATTTAAACAGGTTTATATGAGGCATAGACCTGACAGTGCGTCACAAAACAATGAAATTTCTTTTTTTTTTAAAAAAAAAAGCCTCCCCCCAAAAGGCCTATACATTCACTATTTAAATGACATATATATATTTCAAACATTTAAAATCTAATTGCAGTCTCACCCATATTTTTTCTCAGGTATTACGAACTCTTGAAACCGCTTACGAGGCCTGGCATCGACATGTTGGGGGACTTTCCCAAGAAATTGGGCTACCTTTAATATTGACCACGCAGAAGTGGAACCGACCGAGAAAGGTTAACCTTCAATGAAACAGGACACAATGGCTGCTGGTCTGTGATACATAATACATTGAAATTCCGCCGCGCCGTCTGAACGTGTACGGGTTATGGCACTAAAGAAATCAATGCGACATTATCGTATGTGCCGCCTCTAGCAAAATAATGTACTCTCGGTCATTCATATTCGTGTTTCGTTCATTCAGATTAAATGTGGCTTGGTGGTACGTGGAATGTTGACACGGCCCATGCTATCTTACTTTTAAATGTTAACACGGCCCATGATATCTTACTTTTAAATGTTGACACGGCCCATGATGTCTTACTTTTAAATGTTGACACGGCCCATGATATCTTACTTTTAACCGTTAAAAAAAATCACGTTACAAATAACTATAACATCGCTTATGAGCAGAATTTAATAATGTCCGGTAGCTTATAATACTATTATATACCCCCTCCCACTTTAAACCCTCTAATTTTCCAAACAATGTAGATAAGTGTTATTCCTCACTCGACCTCATACCGAAGTCAGAGGATCGGTTGTCGAATGTGTGCTGAACATGTGACGTACGATCTCAGCATTCCTACATTATTAAAGAGGAATTAAGGCCGGTAGAGATTTGTGTACCAAGTGCTGGTTTGTTGACTGTCAATGGCCTCGCCATTCAATGTGTAGTAGCGAATACCTCCAGGTGAATACCTCTAGATTAAAGGACTCAGATACTTTTAAGATTTTTATAATCGATTAAAATTTCGATCTTATATGCCTTGATTTGCGTAAAATTACATATACTGGTATGCTTAGCCTTGTGCTCTGTAGCGGACTACAAATATAACCACTGCTCACTGCACTTGTAGATTCTGATGCAAC
>MUZC01000653.1:228800-252558 GCA_002072015.1 Radix auricularia | reverse complement strand
CCCCCCCCCGTTATACCTACCAATATAAAATTATGGATCTAAATGTGTTGAGTTATTTCTTCATTAAAAAAACTTAAGCACGTTGGCCGTCTTCCCGTCAACACTTTTTGGTTTCTGTATGATACGTTCTCTGAGTACTCAGATTACACATCCGTTGAAAGGTTTCACTTACAGGTAAGTAGAAGTCCACCATGACAACGGACATTCGACCAACTCGATCATTAGCCTGGTGTCCACTTATTCTTGGTCTCTTTCCTCAACATGTCATTAAACAACCAATTAAGCTTTGACATTCCCGGTTCATCAACCTATATCTTTGAATGGCCGAACATTTAAACTTGACGACTTTATGACAAAGCCAACTGGACTCAATTCTCTGACGATGATCGTATCTCTAAACTAAACTAAACAAATATTCTTGAGACCTGAGATTAATCTCTTAAGGCCTTGGTTAATACTTGGGCAACCTGCTCCATCTGCAGAGCAGTGACATACAACATTGTCTTCATGTGGGACTCTTTTACCTCCCGTACCTCCCCGACTATGTCTAGCGCGGGACACGACGTTAACAGACGTTGCTTGGCTGCAATGACGGCAGTTCAAGTCCCTGTTGTGGTCTAGCCGGTTAAAATAAGAGTTGGTTGGGCAATGCTCGGTGCGCAATTTGGGTCACTGAACTCTGATTCTTACGGTTTAGACCCCACCACTGATCTGATCGGCTCGGCCTGGGCATGTTAGCGAAAACCCCGCTGGCCGACGCATTATCCTCTCCACTCCTGGTACCACTTTTCCCTGAAGTGGTCCATTAGCCAGGTCTTTGCCCCGAGTCAGTGACTGGGAAATCCGGTTGGGGTTGGACTGCCCCAGCTTTTGCCAGGGAGTCTGCCTTTTCATTGCCCTCAACATTCACGTGGCTTGGGATCCACTGCACTGTTACCTTACCACCAAGTCTTTCGAGCTTACCCACGTCTTCCAGAATAACATCAACTAAGTGGGTACTACGTTTGCTTTTTTTTTGTCAGTAGGACCTCGAGAGCTGATCTCGAGTCGCAGAACAAGACCGTGTCAAAACCTACTAGGTCCACCCTTGCAGTGTTTGTGTTTGGTGCACACTTTCCAGGGCCCTGTGTATAGCTTCAAGCTCCGCATAGTAATTCGATGCCATAGTCCCACAGGGTCCTTAAAGTTCCTCTTTTGGTGGCCCGCCTATTGGGTATAGGATGAGCGCACCATATCCTGCAGTTCCTTCTCTCCGGTTGGCAGACCCATCCGTGAACACTTTCACTGGGGGTTCCCGCGAACCCTTCAATTGTCTCAAGGGCAGCCACTTTCTGCACATATTCAGGGCTGCGTTTCGTCACTGCCGTGTCAGCCAAAGACAAACGTATATATATGGGGACGCGTAGCCTCTGACTGGGGCGGTTTAATTGGGACGCTAATGGTTTGCCGTATCTCTACACTAAAGACAAAATTTAAACTTGATGACTTTAGGACAAAGCCAACTGGACTCAATACTCTGAGAATGATCGTGTCTCTACACTAAAGACATCATTTAAACTTGAAGACTTTAGGGCAAAGCCAACTGGACTCAATTTTCTAAGAAATATCGTATCTCTACACTAAAGACATCATTAACATTTCCTCCCACGCTCATGTCACTGACTCTCGTCCCGCCAACGTAGCGAACTCTTCTCCTGCGACATATTGAATCTACTTAATGTCCACCTTTTGAATGCTCGTGTTCAAATAAAATGGACTGCGCTGAGTGAAACTGACAAGCATTTTACTAAGTGTTTTTTTTATAAACTACAGTTAAAATAGTATCTTTTTTAATGGATTAAAAGGTATCCAGGGGCCGGGTGAGAAGGTATCTCAGGCCGTAGTTTGGAGACCCCTGGTGTAGATTCAAGGTTTAAAAACCATACAGAAGATGTGTTTTTGTTGTTTTATTTACTTTGAACGTATCTCCCGCTACCCCCCCACCCTTATAGATCTGCTCGAACTTTCTATTAGGGGTGTATCAGATTTCGGCTTGCAAATCCGAGATCCAGCCATTTTTTTACAAATCTGGCTCCGGCTTCAGCCGGATTTCACTTCATAAATCCAGATTTGGTCGGATTTTAAAAATTTGAAACCGTTACAGCCCTATTGTCTACTGGTCTCACTTTAAGGCAGCTTATTGTTTAATGTCAAACAAGAGCTCGAAACAGTGAGATCCTCTCTGAAAATGAAATGTTTTTAATGTTGGGGTCCAATGACCAAAGCATGAGAACAACTATCACTTTCAGTGACGACTGGCGGTGGCGTAGACTTCGGTAAACGTAGAGCTTTCGATTATTTAAAAAAAGGAAACAAAAATGGCCACCGCAGAATGCCATTGCTTGCTGAATATCGCCTAAGTTCTTGTCATTCTTATCGATAAGGCAAATAAAATCATTTTCAAAGTTTCTTTTAATGCATTATAAGTGACATTAATCAAAATGTAGATGACAGTAATTAATCACTATCGCCACCCCCAACCCCCACGATATTTCAACTTGAGAGAAACGCTTCCAGTTATCTTACTGACGTCAGACGAGGGTTCGTAGCACTGGATTATTTGTTGTAAACATTTAAGATTAAATGGTACAACCGTCCCGCAAATAATACATGCTGTCAACTAAACTTTTTTAAAAGATTATTTCTCTCTCATTGACAAGCAAAGTTTTTATTTGTTTACTACACTGCAACACTGTCTTATTTCAAGAGCATTATGGCAACACATCATAGATTCAAATATTTTGAGAGAAAAACATATTTAACTTCATTACGCCCCCCCTCACAAACCTACTCGTTTTGTGATCTTGCTAATAAAGATCACTATACCACGATGGCTGTTGTTGGCTATAACTCCAGGCATAAAACCACAATGCAATCGTGGTAAACTAACAGGTTTCTTTTCCTGAACAAAATAATCAATACGCAACAAAAGAAGTGACAGTCACTGTTACCCCCCTCCCTCACCCCACCCCACCCCCTCACCAACTTTGCAGCGGTTATAGAAAGTAGCGTTTATAAAATTATGGCCAACTTTCAGGAGCACATCTAACACAATGAATCTAGGTTAAATGTTTTTCAAAGAAACCCAAGCTTCAACAGATTTCATTCAATCTTTATAAATCTTTACATTTCTAACAATGCTATGCATAATAATTTTTTTTAATAAAGCACAAACTGGGAAAGTCACTACTAAATTATCAAAATATATCAGGACCAATTTTTACATTAAAAATTCACCAAAAACACATCTGAATTTATTAAATATTTGAATAGTTTTTTTTCACAATTCAACCATGACTCATTTTTAAACCTGGCCAATTTAAATTTCTTAAGAAACGAAAATATTTGCTGTATTGGGGGTAGGGGTGTATCATTCGATATGTTATATTGGTGATTGGTTGAATTTTAAACTCTTCATTATGCTAAAGGTGTACTGCTGTAATCACTTTCATATTGACAACTTAAGCAACATAAAATACTTCAAGATTTATGAACACATTGAGGTTTCTCCTGAAATTTTTTAACGCAGACAAACAAATTTGGAACACATCTCTCTTCTTTATTTAAAAAATGTCTTTTAACAACAAATTGACAGTTTTATACGCAGTACCTTATAAATAAAGTTAACTAGTACCTGTAGAGCACAGATCCTTATAAATAAAGTTAACTAGTACCTCTAGTGCACAGTAACTTATAAATAAAAGTTAACTAGTACCTCTAGTGCACAGTACCTTATAAATAAAGTTAACTCCCCTGAATAACTCATCTTAGTGCCTCTAGTGCACAGGTTTTCAAATAGTTTCTGTACACCACCACATGGCTTTTAAATGAGAGAAATAGATATTTCAAGCCATATATTAATTGTATTCACACTGAATCAATCAAGTAGAAGACATCAATATTTTTTAATCTCTAATTCTCTTGGCCTATTATTTAGCCATGAAAACACATTTTTCTCCATAATTTTCTCAGTCTCAGTCATTCTGTTTGAGTGATGAAAGCTCATGTTATAACAACTTGATAATACTTGATAAGTCAAACTTTTATAATACATAGTACCCAAAGCATGTTCTCAATTCTTAGTGAAAGACGCCTGAGGTGGCTAGGACATGTCAAAAGAATGAGCCCCGGCCGCATCCCGAAGGACCTCCTATATGGTGAACTTGCTTCAGGAAAGAGGAAAACAGGTCGCCCACGCTTGCGATTTAAAGATGTCTGTCAAAGGGACATGAAAGCAGCCAAAATACATACAAGTGACTGGGAGTGTAAGGCAGAAGACCGATCTACGTGGCGCACAGTTGTCAAAGAGGGCGTCATAGTAGCCGAGGAGCGAAGAATGGAGGAGGCTGCAGACAGAAGAGCTAGGAGAAAGGCCAAAACATTTGGAAGCACAGAACTCGTGTGTAAAAACTGTGGCAAAGACTGTCACTCAAGGATAGGACTGCACAGTCACTCGAGGAAATGCAACCCAACCCCAAGGTGATGCACCATCGTCTCGCGAGACGGAAGGATGCCGGAGTGTTCATGTTACCATTAATGAAAGCTCATGTTATAACAACTTGATAATACTTGATAAGTCAAACTTTTATAATACATATTAATGTTCATGTTATCTTTAATGGAAGCTCATTTCAAGTTGCTAGAAAAATGTGTTTTGAAGTATGCAAGGGATTCAAAACTGATATAATAGAAAATAGAAAAGTAAATCAACAAAAACTCATCAACTTTTGCACAAATTAAAAGCTAGTTATCCATTGCCATTGCCAGGGAGAAGCAGTAGAAAATTAAGTAACTAGTAGCAGAGGTGTAGCTAGGATATTTTGTGACCAGGGGATAAAATATTAAGTCAACCCCACCCCTCCCATGAAATGTATATCTTACACTCATTCACTTATGAGACTTATGATAGTGTAATGTTGTAAGCCTTATTTTGGCACCTCTGTATATTGGAGACCAGGGAAATGATATGTACCCCCCCCCCACTCACTACAACTCTAAATAGTAGCAAGGCATCAACCTCTTCACTAACATGTGAATAGTCTTTTTGTATGCATTGATTGTTAATAAAAATTATGACATAAAAATAATCTATTTTAAATAAATTCATTCTCTCTATAATACTTTTTGTTATTTTACTTTTGCCCAAGATAACAGAATAAAGAAAATTCTAATTTTGTTTTTCATAGGTAAATCAAAAACTCAGGAAATTTTAAAACCTAGAAAAAATTAAATTTAGTGTAACTTTATCACTTTCAAAATTAAAAAAAAACAACAGACTGACAAAATCTAAACATGGACAGTACCTTAGAAAATATGACATTAATTTTGAAAAATCTGGGCAATCTGTCGTATAAATTGATTCCTAAACATGGTTTTGTTTTTAATTAGTTATTACTAAATAACACTGTACTAATAATAATGAATGGTCTCTACAAATCTAAAATTTCAATCAACCTAAGACTCTGTGTCACGAGTTTGAGTCGTCGTACTGGCAAAGGCCCCCCGGGGCATTGTGCCAACCACACAATCCCCTGCTTGTTAGTGGTCAATGAAACTTGTGAACGCTAATTCACTTGCTCCCATGGACCTTCATGGTCTGTAAGGGATCAATTTTTTAATTTTTTTCTAAGACTCTGTATTGAAGTTTATTTTGAACAGAATAATAGAAATAGGATTTCAGCTTTATAATGAACAATTTATTGCACTTACTATGAATAGATGACCAAACCCAAAGACAGAACCACTGAGTACTGAGCCTGAACAATTGAGAAACTCTTTGAAAAATTTTAATAAAAAACCCAAAAAGGGAACATTACATTCAGACTAATAATTTTTCTTAAAACATTAAGTAAATGCTAAAAATTACTTGTGCCTACTAAAAGCCTACTCTATAAAAAATTTATACAGGAATAGCACATAAACTGTTTCAGGTAACTATATTTTTCTAAAGCTTTGCACTGCTGCAGAGATTCTTTTGTTTTTAAAATCAGGCTGAGGACATTTGACATTTGTATTGTTATATAAATATTTTTATTAATAAAAATTACGCTGCCTAAAGAGCTCTTTAAGCTGACAGGTTATTTTGATTTAGATTCCAATAAAACAATTAAATGATTTAATTTGTCTTTTTTTTATTTCTGTTTTATTATTATAATAGCCCAGAGTCAATATTCTATATAAATAATATAGGCCTTTACTATATTATATATAATACTATAATATTATTGTGTTATTAATAGGCATAGGCCTAGGACTAAACTAAACTAAGCCAAACTTTCTATATACTATATACTATATTTATTTAGAGATGAAATTACAGTTGTCTCTTAATCTCATCAAATGATGAAATTGAAGAAAATAATAAATCAATAATTGCCTAAAAATAAAAAGATTTATTTCTCAACACCAACAACAGCCTATTTCAACTACTACTACTACTACTAGTAGTCGTGGTACTAGTCTGAGCGAGTCACATTTTTGGCGGCACTCGGCTTTACCGCTTTACACTTTACTTGGCAGCAGAATTGGCGACCGATTCCGTATCAAAAGTTTTCTTTTAATAAAAAGATTGTAAAAAAAGATAATTAAAACTAAATTTTAAATATAAAGATATACTATAATTTTATAGGAAAAATAAGAACGAGTTCTCTGCATAACCTAGATTAGAACGACAGTAAGTATTAAGTATAGTTTATAATTTATAACTCATCATAGCAGACACTAAAAATCTATGCCATAGCAACGGATGTCATTTGAAGCAAATAATTATAACGTAAAAATAAACTCACCTTCAAGTTAATAATTGCAATTAAACACACAAATTTAAAAATACTCACATAATAATCACTCAGCCATTTCTCTAACTTTTCTTGTAGTACTGAAAATGAGCCTATGTTTACAAGCCGCCTGAGGGAGTCCGCCATTTTCAACGCTCAACTTTTTTAGTGATAGCGACATGAACAAGCGCATGCGCAAACTGTCAGTCATATGACTAGGGAGTAGGAATTGGAAAAATTCTGGGAATGGGTTTATTCCTGTGAGGGGTTAAATATCTTATCTTATCTATTAATCTGTAACATACGCTAATTCTATACAGATTATTATTGCGTCCAGTGCTTACCTATGATTTGTGCCTAGTCCTGCATATTTGAAGCTGTGCGTTGCCGGTGGGCCCAAATCTGCGAATAAATTCCCAATGGACCATTTTGACCTAAATGCCTATGCCTATATAGACATGTGTGTGCATGTTTATAAAGCAAATAATACGAGAAAAGATGTCAAGTCAAGTCATCAATTTTTAAATTAGATGTTAAAATGCTGATGGTGTGTTGGTTTTCCTGGCTTGATCAGGCTACCTATGGCCCATACTCATACTGGCGCATACTCATACCTCACCCAAAGTCCAGACTGCAAAACGTAATGTTTTTTTTCTCATGTATACGGAATAAGAAGTTTTGTAATCTTTATGCCTGTCTGAGGTTTTTAAAAAAATATTATCTTGTGTTCTATATCCAAGTTAGCATAAATTGCTTTGTGTATTATTAATTGTTTGCGCTTTATTATTATTTTCTCTAGTGTTTCTAGATTTAATGATTTAACTGATTGTGCTTCTGGTAATAACACAGGCAGCACTTTTTGGAATTGGTTCTAGTTTATCTATGTTTTCTTTGGTTGTAGAGGCAATATAGGATAATGAAGGATAAATTAAAGTAAATCATTTATAGAAGAAAAAAGACCTTTTTTCTTTTCGCGGCCAAAGACAAAACAGTAATGTTCCAAATATAGGAACTACTAACGCATCTGCTTGAACAGTACGATCAAGTACTGTGAGAAAATTACGGGAAAATTAAAATTTTTTGAAAAAAAAACAAAAAAAAAAAGAAAAAAAAAACAACAAAACAATCAGCTCATTGCAGTTTTAGGAGATACATTTCACCAAATATCAGTCGATGAGATTTGGCCACATATTTTTCTATAATATTTAACAACATTCTAGATATTTCACTTAAGAACACGCAATTGAAAAGTCAAGATATTCGATATGTAAAGATTGAAATACGACAGCCCACGAACTAATTGGAAAAAAAACACACGCAACAAGCTTTTATGATAATAGTTTATTTTATGCCATGTAGAATTAACCAAAAAACAAAATCATTATCTGGACTTATTATTGTTCAACCAGTGACGCCGCTACTGAAAGGCAGAGGCGTATGTCACGTGTGGGGGCCACAAGCAGGGCCGGCACGGTGCGTGATCATCACACATATTTTTATCTAAACTCTTTCCACAATTGTCAAAAGCGCGACAAACGGCCATCTTTAACCCAACGTAAAATGTCTAGCGCAGGTTCTGACCACAACCACATAATTTGTTGATGAATCTAAATATCGTGAAACAGAAAGTTTATAATACAACCGTGCAGTGTAGGGGTCTTCCATAAATGACGTAACGCGCTTTAAAAGGTGTGTGTTGGGGAGGTGGGGAGATGACGAGGTGTTTTATAAATGCGAGGTCATATCAAAACGCGCAACTTTAAAAAAAAGGTTATACTTAAATATTTGACTGCTTACAATTTATTTAATCAAGTTTTTAATGGCTTCACGCGTTTAACAATATTAAGGTGCAGACTTCCCCTAAATACTTAAATGACACAAAAGTAATTTGATACACGCTAATTTTCATTTTTAAAAATTGGACTTAATTTAAAAATTATTTTTAGCGCATTTTCGAGAAGTCGAATGCGCTATTGCACCCGTTTTGTCCGTCCGTCCGTCCGTCCGTCTGTCATCACCCTAGATCTCAGCATCCATAAGTCCTAGACCCATGATGTATATATGTTTTTTGTATGTCCTGACCTGCCATTTGTGCATCAACACTCAGTTACTCGATCCGTTAAAAAACCCCGTTAAAACTACCAAAAAACATTGCGAATCGAGAGATAACACTGGCGCAGGCAATGGCCGCCATTGCCGGAAGTCTTAGTATTATCAAAAGTATTAGTTTTTTTTTTGTTGACGTCATTAGAATATGTGTAAAAGTTTAGAGAGTTTTACGTCATCATTTGTGGTGACTTCAATCAAGATCTTAGCGGCCCAGGGGCAGAAATTGAAAACTTTTTCGAAACAAGCTTCAACATTCAACTAATTTCACCAAGATTGGCAACTACGATCTATCAAACAACAATTGACGGAGTATTTGGGCGATTAGCTGATTACAATTTAGAATGTTTCATTTATGAGTCCTATTTCAGTGACCACAAACCACTTGTAGTTAGATTAAAGAGAAAATAAAAAAATTTAAAATGTCAAGAAATGACTTTTAAATAATTTTTTTTCAGGTATATTCATTACACAAGAAAATTCATAAAAATATGTCTAAAATCTAAACACAATTACTGATAACTACATAATGCTGATATCTAACATAAGTACTGATACATAATACGAAAATGCGCTAACACGTCCTGAGTTCCAAAAGGGACCAGGCTTAACATGATTTTTTTTTNGGGGGGGGGGGAGGTTTAAGCTTTGCGGCGTCGCATTGGAGGCGGGTCTACTTTTTTGACAAAGAGGCGGGAGGGGTTACAAATCAACCAAATCGTGACGTCATTTATGTGCGGTCCCTAAACTCTCATCTTTTGGCCACGACTTACTTAAGGCGACCTGACAATGTCTCCAGTTGACATTCAGTTACATTGATTTCTGTTTGAGACATAACGATACTGGCTGCCATTAACATGTTATGACAATGTTTTATTTATTTGTTTGAACTTGGAGTGTGGTCGCTCCATTCTATTTTAATTTAAACCAATTTTATAAAGCAGTCCGTTATATTGGAAATACTAAGTGATCTCCGAATATAAACACCGAAAAAAACCTGTAACAAAAAACAAAGGTCAATAGAAGTATCTCAAGTTGTCTAACATTAACGGACTGCCGGTCATTATTAGTCTTTTACTTCTACTTTGACAGCTTACAAAAATACTTGAAGTTGAGCAAAAGTGATGTCCCTTGACCCCTGGAATAATTCCTATATAACGTTGGACTAATGACTGCAAATCAATGCTTAATATAATATTTATGAAACATGTGCTTGCTCTATCAACATGACTGGGGTAATTTAATTATTAAACAAGTAATAAAAACTCGAATGAGCACTTAAGCACAATTTCTAAACACAAAGAATTTCCGACTTTTTTTTATTCAAAGGAAATCATTCTAGATTACATTGAAAGTAATTTCAAATCAATAAATCTGAAAGTAAACAAAACAATTGCTATCTAAAAATTGCTGCTAAAATTACGAGAGTCGGACGAAAAAGAGATTTTTCAAAAATTCCTTCTCCAACATTTTTCTAAATATTATTAGCTACCGTTTGGCGCTTGTTTCAACCCGATAGATCTATATGTTATGGTTGATGAGCAATTGACAAAATACTGATATTTTTTCGTTTAAAAAAAATTATTTTCCAGGAAATCGAGTAAACCTTTTCGGGAATTTTTGGCCCCATGAAAATCATTGGGACCTCCTTAATATATTTGCAAAGGACCCGAACCCTCCATTTGGTATGGTCTAGGAGGAGTTGCTTGTGCAAGTCCGAACAGACAGGACATATATTTCAAATATAGCCTATAATGCAATTTGTCTTATGGGGACATATCGTTAAAAATCCTAATTTTGTATTTAATTGCTATATTTAGAGATTTTATTTGAAAATAGCAAAGCAATATAACACGGGAGCCCTGTGTACGTCATATTGCTAAAGGCTAAAGCCCTAGAACTTTAGGACGACTCAACAGCTTCTAAAAAAATTTTAAATACATATTTATAAAAAAAAATAACACTCTTATATGTTTGTGTGTGTGTGTGTGTGCTCATTGTAAGTGAATGAAATAAATATAGCCTGAAACACAAACAAACAAAATGGCGCTGTAAGTATACGTCATAGGAGACTATCATAAACTGAGGCGAAGGTCATGTCGACTAAGTGAACCCCTGATTATGGCACTCCTCGTCTCCTTGGTGATGTTGTTGTCACCTAGCAACAGTGACTTCAGCCTCGTGGCTTTGTTCAACAGAACGATGACGTCATCCTCGACGTCATTTCCTATGAGGTTGCCCGTCAGGTCGAGCGTGACCAGCGCTGGACTTTCCACGGTTGACCTGAGAAGCACTTTGGCCTTCTCGTCCGTAAGGCCGTTGTAGCCGAGTAAAAGATGTTTGAGGGTCGGTGAGCACTTGACGATGTCAGCCAGCTGTTGACACACATCGAGGGTCAGCGCCGGTCTGAAGAACGTTTTCTTGGCGTCGTTCTTACTAAACTTACGGGCAGACGAGAGCAACGTCAACTCAAGTGTCGTGATCACGAGGCGGGAGATTTGCTGCTGGATGTGGCCTACGATGGAGCACAGACAGTTGGACGGGACGAAGCAGTTTTCCAAGGTGAAGGACGAAAGCCTCGGGCAGTTGGACACCTTGGCGTTGATCTGCTCAGCCACGCAGTCGATGCTGCAGCGTTTGATCTGGAGACCGGTGAGTATGTCCGGCCAGCAGGTCAGCACGTAACCGACGCGATGGTGGTAGCTGAAATGATCCAGGACCAGGGTCTTGAGGCCGCCTTGCTCGTAGAACGTCTGAAACACGCGCCTGTGCTCGCCCGGGGTCAGGTTCTCCGCCACGTTCATCGGACCCTCCAGGTACAGCGTCTCGATGTGGTCGTTCCTCTCGAAACACTCGCAGACGAAATCCACGAGGAAGGACGTCTCGACCACGCACTTCATGCTGATCTTCAGGACGGTCAGTTTTTTCAGCTCTCGCAGCGCCTCGGCCAGTCTGAGCCCTAGGTCCCACTGAGCGTAGAAGCCACTCATGTACAGGACCACCTCCCTGACGGCCGGACTGCTCCGCATGGTCAAGCAGATGAAGTGGTCGATGGTCTCCGAGGGACAGTCTTGGTAGGATATGACCAGAGTGTCGGGGAACCTGTTGGAGACTGCCCCTATGTACGGCTCACTGTTGTCTGTCTCCGCCAGCCAAATGAGCGCCTCCTTGTAGTCCTCGAGGTAACTGAAACAAAAGTAGTTCTTGAAACGGCGATTTTTATAAAGAAAAAATAACTCCGCTATAATCAGAGACGAAAATCTGTATCATAAATATGAACGCATCTGTCAATTTCCCATAAGTTACATATAAATATAAACGCATCTGTCAATTTCCCATAAGCTACATATAAATATGAATACATCTGTCAATTTCCAGTAAGTTACATATACATATGAACGCATCTGTCAATTTCCCATAAGTTACATATAAATATAAACGCATCTGTCAATTTCCCGTAAGTTATATATAAATATTAATACATCTGTCAATTTCCCATAAGTTACATATAAATATAAACGCATCTGTCAATTTCCTATAAGTTACATATACATATGAGGTTATATGTCTTGTGTCCGTGTAATGGTGTCACTAGACGGGTGCGGACCGCACCACGTGACACCATCACATCACAAGGGAAGGGATGACATCAAAATGTAAAATTCTGAATGTTCCGTTATTTGGCAGTGGCAGACTCCAAGAAGGTATATGGGGGTAAGTTGTGATGGGGTGATACGATGAGCTATCGCAGTGAAAAGCCCCAACTCTAGTCACACCTCTGCTTGTGCCAATATGTTATATATAACCATGAATTTATCTGTCAGGGCTATAAATTAAATATAGAAGGAGCGTCTGTATATCTAAGATAAGATAAATTGTATATATAAAAATATGAACGCAACTAGTATTATGATGTCGTAGTTACAAAATTTTAGGAATAGATTTAAGGCAGGATTAACCAAACTTTAACATGTAGCACGGGACATAGTGTAGCAGGAATTTTACTTCATTGGGGATAAGGACAAACAATCGTTTTTTATCATAATATTCGAAGAATAATTGGATCAAATATCATTGTTTGTTTTGAAATAAAAACTAGAAATATCTTTAGGACAGACCTAATATCTAAAATTTTGGGGATATTATCTAAATTAATAGAGCTGTCATCGCTAGACCTGTTGTAACTGAGATCCATGAACCAAATTGTTGAGAGACACAATTTTAAAAAATCCTAGTTTTATTTACTTAAAAAAATAAATAAATTACTTTATATTAGAATTCGATCATTTAAATTTATCAACTTAACTTTTCAAAAAATGTGTGCGGTCACAGTCCATAGGTACACAATTAACAAATTTTTAAATGGGCTCAACTTATTACTAGTTACACACTTGAGTAGGCTATAGGCTAGTCAACATTGTTGTGATTCAGCTGACAAGTCTATAACTAGAAAGTTTCTATAAATCTTGTTGGTAGCTAGTAGTTGAGGTGCTGAATTCTGTCACAATAAGCAGGTTTAGCACCAGCTATGTTCTGTCACAATAAGGTTTAGCACCAGCTATGTTCTGTCACAATAAGTTAGTTTAGCACCAGCTATGTTCTGTCACAATAAGCAGGTTTAGCACCAGCTATGTTCTGTCACAATAAGGTTTAGCACCAGATATGTTCTGTCACAATAAGTTAGTTTAGCACCAGATATGTTCTGTCACAATAAGGTTTAGCACCAGATATGTTCTGTCACAATAAGGTTTAGCACCAGCTATGTTATGTCACAATAAGTTTGTTTAGCACCAGATATGTTCTGTAACAATAAAGTTTAGCGCCAGCTATGTTCTGTCACAATAAGGTTTAGCACCAGATATGTTCTGTCACAATAAGGTTTAGCGCCAGCTATGTTCTGTCACAATAAGGTTTAGCGCCAGCTATGTTCTGTCACAATAAGGTTTAGCACCAGCTATGTTCTGTCAAAATAAGGTTTAGCACCAGCTATGTTCCAAACGATGACATAACTTGCGTTAATTGAATTGACATCTTCTTTGCTGAAAGCAGGAAATGGTGTCTGCAGGAAGTGGTGTCTGCAGGAATGGTGTCTGCAGGAAGTGGTGTCTGCTGTTGACGCATGTCAGTATTTAACTCAGCAAGCTTGCTTATCCTTAATTCAGGGCAAGCCCAAATTATTTTCTAACCGTTGTTTCAGTCAACATTGTTGTGAAATGAAAGATGTTAATTTCGTAAATTGTTCGCGAGCAGCACTGTGAACACAGAATAGCGGCATGCGGTTCGCGAGCAAAAATTTGGTGGCCATCGTTGTATTAGAGATATCATGTATCATCTAATTATCTAAGGCAGGTGTCTCCAAACTATGACCCGCGGGTCAGATCCGTCCCTAGATGCCCTCTCATCCGGGCCCCTGAAGACCTTTTAATCTAAAAAAAAAGATACTATGTTTACCTGTAGTTTACAACAAAACTTTGTGTGGTCGGCCCTAAAACTGATGTTTGACAGTTAATGCGGCCCTCCGGCAGAAAAGTTTGGAGACCCCTGATCTAAGGTATTAAATATATCATTTAACATCTTAGAGGCTTTATCTAACACATGTAAGAGATCATCTAACACATGAGAAATGTCAAGTAAAATACTCGACATATCATACAAAATATTCCATATATCTATTTAAAAAAATTATATTTATCATCTTAAACATTAGAAAAAACACCCAGTGTATCAGTTATATCCCCTTACATATTATATTACCTATATAACACAATCCTGAATGCCGCTCATTGAACTTACCCCCTGGTTGTCTCTGGTGATGGTGGCGATGAATAAGGTGACAGGTTCGACGTGTTACTCAGCAGACGGTTGAAGCTCATCGACGTTTTCAATGATGGCGGACCTTCAAAACAAGTTCCCAGGATGGAGGTCGAGGAACGCCTCTGTTTCAGGTCTTCTTTTTTAGCCCTGAAAGGACAGTCCGAGTTTGAGATTCGGTACCGGTGCGGCATGCGTGCTCGCATGGACGGCTCCACGAAGCTGGTAGGGGACGGGCCGCTGGGAGGAGGGGGAGCTTGGTTGCTGAGCTCCTGGGTGGTGATGAGCATGTCCAGCAGGTTCAGAATGAGATCGGACCGCTCCATGACGTAGAGACTCCTCACAGTGAGGCGAATGACAGGGTAAAACTGAGGCTTGGCGATCAGCCTCTGGATGAAACCCTCGCATTCCCTGTCTGACATGAGGTAGCGACAAACTCGCTTCGACGCGAGGAAGTCGCGGATGCACCGACTCGTGAAGGACACGATCTCACCGCTGGCCTGGGTCGTCTGAACTTGTTTGACGGGTTGTTTCTTGGTGTCGATCGGCAAGGACTTTGGGCGGTCTGCCGCGTTCTTCTTAGAAGAGTCGCTCGGCACGTAGATGAGAGGCACCTGTAGGTGTGCTCCGCTGGACGTCGTGGTCACGTCATGACGGTTATCACCGCCATCTTGGTCGCTCTGGTTGCCCGGACTGAGATCAGACTGAAAGCTTGTCTCAAAGTTGGAAGACGCGCTGCTGTGGACGGAATCGCTGTCGGGGGTGATGACGGGGTTGACGACAGGCGAAGGGGGTCTCTCGTGGATGGAGGAAAAGTTCGCGATCTCGTGGACTTCGTGTAAAACGCGACAGTCACACAAGTGCCGGACCCAAAACTGCTTAGGAAATTTTTGCTTGGAGAAATAGTTCGTGTCATTTTCCAAGCACTCAAAAGCCACAGTTTCGCAGACGCCCTGAAGGGAAAACCTTTGCCGTCGACCTTTCGTTATGTTTTGCACAGTGTTCGTCTCGTGCGCCATGGCGTGGTGGATGAGGTTCTCCAAGAGCTCTGACAGATGCTCGGGGATGTAGTCGTCCTCCTTAACGCTCCTGAAATAAGCCGCGAGGAGAGACAAGCTCAAAGGGTTGCACAGCAGCTCCTGCGTGTGGTTGGACGACAGCAGGAACGAGATCCTGTCCACCACGTTAGGGGCCTCCGTCCTTAGCCGCGTCAACAGCGTTTTGTTGCTGTACTCCGTGGCCAGCCCGTAGCAGTAGAACAGGGTGTCGACGTCACGTTTTGAGATCCTCCCGGGCGTGGCCGCGGCAATCATCTTACCGAAGCCGTCTTTATCGTGAAAGGCGTCGGAGATGAGGCGCTGCCAGGCCTCTGACCCGTCTACGTTGTCAAAGATGATGCAGATGTCCTCGCGGTTGGCTAGGACCCAGTGGTAAACGGCGTCGAACGAAAGCGGGGTGTGGGGGACGTCACTCAAAATAAGGAGGTCCAGCAGCACGGACGCGGCCACGTAATAGTGCCTGACCCTGGAGTTGTTGCACTTCGTTAGGATCTCCGCCAGGGACATTCTGACGCATGGCACGTAGATCATGGCTTTGTAGTCCGTGAGATTGCTGGTCAGACGAGACGGTCGCTGGCGCCTGGGCTCGCGAAACTGCCCCTTCATTCTGTTCGGGGATTCGAAGGCCCCCTCACCTGGTGAGCCTATGTTGAGGAGAGAGAGATACTTCTGGGGTATACCGTCACAGATGGCCTTCTCGCGTTTCTTATTGATACTCTCCCTTTCAGTGTCTCCACTGCTACGACTCCGGCTGCCTCGTTGTGCGTTTCCTTGTGATCCTGACCTTGACCTGTTTTCAGGATTCGAATTTTTCTTCTGCTCCACAAAAATATCTTTCCTTGACCTGTGGTCACCGTTATCGCCTTTCTTCTCTCGCTGACCACACGCCACGTCACCGGTCTCCTGATCTCTCTTTTGATCATCCTTGTCACAGGTTTTATTCAAACCACCATCGTGGCTCTTACTTTTACTAACCGTCACCTTTATCACAGCTAGGTCTTTTGGGGAATTCCCTTGATTCCCCAAATTTTCCCCAAAAGCCTCTAAATTCCACGGACGCCGCTGCCGCCTGATATCGTTGTCAATGGCCTCCAAGCTGACGTCAGAACCGTCAGGCCCAGGCCTGCCATCGCCATCTTTGACGGCGGCCTCAGACTCAGCCTTGGACTGCTGATGTTTGTAGTATCCCTGATACACGGCGCTGGGGTCAGCGTCACTGTCCGTGGCCACCGTGATGAACGGCTTGTCAATTTTGACGTGCCTGAAGAACTGCATGGCCTTGGCCCACTCGTGGAGGAGTCTCTGACAGACCAAGGTCTTCCCCGTGCCTAGGTCGCCCTCGATCAGCACTCGGCGACATCCTGCTTTACTCTTCTGCGAGAGGCTTTCCAGTGATGCGTTTTCTAACCTGAAATTAAAAGCGGACAAAAAAATGCAGACGATATTTTAAAATGTGGGCCCATCATCAAACTAGGAATGTCCGAAAAGAAAGAATGTGCCCCCCCCCCCTTTTTTTTTCTTCACATTTTAAGGCACTTAACCGTTGTCCTTAAAGTAGAGACTATACCCAAAAACTAATGATAATGTCAAACAACATTTAAATATAACATTTATACATATGTATATAGACATTATTTGCTACTTCCTATCAGTGGCGTAACTAGGGGAGGGGGTCCAAATTTCAAAATCCCCCGGGCCCCCAATTGAAGGGGGCCCCCAAAGAAGTGTCTGAAAAGATTTTTTTACATTAAATATTATATATTACGCCATCGCTCAAACTTATTAGGCCCCTAAAGAAGCCAAGCCCCCCGGGCCCCCAAATCCCTAGCTATGCCAGTTTCTTTTTGGAAACATTCCTCAGTGTTATTTTTATACAAATTTGAAAAATAAACATTTTAACGGTCTTTTAAAATGTCTAATGATTACATTTGACTTGATTCTATCGACCGCAACAAACTTGGGTTTAAATGTTTGGTTGTTTATTGCCCGCGTATGGTTGGTTATGGGTTAGGGGACTGGTCGGATGTCTCCAGGTGTTGTACCTGTAAATGGGCAGGTAAGCCGGCGTGTGCTCACTGTGAAGGTCATCTCGACTCTGAAAGTGCGGCACGCGCTTCAATCTGAAGAAACTGTGTCTGATGGGCAGTGCGTGCTCCAGGCGGCACGTCAGCCGGTCAGTCCGCGAGGCGTGGTCAGCATACACTCGGGTCAAGCACGTGCAGATGACGTCATCCATAGCACTTGAACTGCTGGAGGGATCAAAGAGACACGTGATTATTTTAAGCTCTTACAGCAAGTTTAGAAGAGTAGAATGGGCAAATGTTTTAAAAAATCTTTAAAATCTTAACCTTAAAGAGATTATCTCATGATCATAATAACATAATTAGAATAACATTATTATAAATAACATAATTATAATAATATAATTATAATAAATAATTATAATAACATAATTATATTAACAACTATAATAACATAATTATAATAACATAATAGAAGATAAACGTTTGAAGTGTGTATGTGTGTGTATGTGTATGTGAGTGTGTGTGTATGTGTATGTGGTGGGGGGGGTTGTTAAGCCGATACTGCATTGGATACGGGCGTGTTTAGTCTAAAATTCTAACATGTTAATCAATTGGCTATAATCTTACCAAAGTTATCTATTTGCCATAATCTTAACATAATAATTAATTTGCTATAATCTTAACATAGTAATCAATTTGTTATAATCTTAATATAATAATCAATTTCCTATAATTTTACCATAGTAATCTATTTGGTATATTCTTAACATGATAATCATTGGTTATAATCTTAGACTAGAAATCAATTTGCTATAATCTTACCATGGTAATCGATTTTTTGTAATCTAACCACGACAATCTATTCTTTGTAATCCTACCATGTGTAATCGATTAATTTAGTTCTACTATGAAAATGGTTTGACTATACACTAATGTGGACCATAATACGCATATTCTTTAATTCCTCGGTGATAAGCCATGTGCTATTTTATTGCCATGATAATCGAGATATTACAACTCTGCCATCACAATCCATTTAGTACTATATTCCACGGTAATCAAAATAATCTAGATGACACCCCAGATATGCCACTCATGGAAGAACTTGATGTCAAGTGCTGAGCAAAGCAATTGACAGCCTAGCTTGTAGAAAAGCCCCTGGGAATGATAACATACCACCAGAGGCTCTAAAGAGTAGCAAAACAGCTTTATTCTAACCATTGCACGAGATTCTGTCCCTCTGCTGGGAACAGAGCTAGATTCCCCAAGACCTAAAAGATGCAAATATAGTGACACTATACAAAAACAAAGGCGATAGGAGTTATTGCAATATTTATCGCGGCATTTCACTCCTTAGTATTGTAGGAAAGGCCTTTGCCCGTGTCATACTAACACGTTTACAGAGCCTAGCATCCCGTGTCTATCCAGAATCTCAGTGCGGTTTCGGTCTGGTCGGTCTACAATAGAGTTGGTGTTCTCCGTACGACAGCTCCAGGAAAAATGCAGAGAGCAGCAGATGCCACTATACATTGCCTTTGTGTGTGGACCCTACAAAAGCCTTTGATTTCGTCAGTCGCACCGGGCTATTCCAAATTCCAAGTACTGGCAAAAATCGGCTGCCCCCCTCACTTACTCGCCATCATCAGACAGTTCCATGAAAAAATGCAGGGTACAGTGCAGTTTGATGGAGCTACGTCAGAAGTCTTTCCAGTCAGCAGCGGAGTTAAACAAAGGTTGTGTACTCGCGCCAACACTGTTCACGATATTCTTTTCTGTACTGCTTCGATACGCATTCAAGAATAACAGTGAGGGAATCTGGCTACACACTAGAGCTGATTGAGGACTCTTCAACACTGCCCACCTCCGAGCCAAGACCAAAACGACAGATGTCCTAATTCGTGAGCTACTATTAGCGGATGATGCGGCACTAACAGCACACACAGAATCTGGTTTGCAAGAACTCGTGTCAAGCTTATCCAAAGCCCGCAAATAATTTGGTCTGCAAATCAGCTTGAAAAAAGACAAACATCATGGCCCAAGACACGCCTCCTACCATCAATATCGATAGTGAAAACTTGGAGGTTGTGGACAGCTTCACCTACTTGGGGTCCAAGGTTTCCACTTATACATTCCAAGAGCGCAAGCTTAACAGCTTCCACTTGATATGCCTGCGTCGCATCTTTGGCATTAAATGGCAAAACAAAGTGCCTAATAGTGAGGTCCTAATGCGTACCAATATACCCAAAGCATGTTCTCAATCCTTAATGAAAGACGCCTGAGATGGCTAGGACATGTTAAAAGAATGAGCCCTGGCAACATCCCGAATGACCTCTTATATGGTGAACTTGCTGCGTGTAAGAGGAAGACCGATCACCCACGCCTGCGATTTAACTAAAGATGTCTGCCAAAGGGACATGAAAGTAGCCAGAATATATACAAATGACTGGGAGTGCAAGGCAGAAGACCGATCTACATGGTGCACAGTTGTCAAAGAGGGCGTCATAGTAGCCGAGGAGCGAAGAATGGAGGTGGCTGCATACAGAAGAGCTAGGAGAAAGGCCAAAACATTTGGAAGCACAGAACTCGTGTGTAAAAACTGTGGTAAAGACTGTCACTCAAGGATAGGACTGCACAGCCACTCGAGAAAATGCAACCCAACGGTGATGCACCATCGTCTTGCGAGACGGAAGGATGCCGACGAATCAAAATAATATAATTCTGTCATGTTAATCCACAGACTGCATGGTTAGATGATTGTTGATGAAAAAACTGTTACTGAAACAGAATTATTGATTTCAATAAAACGACGCGTCGTTCCAACTTGCTTGAATGCAAATCTACCTTCAAACACATTAATCAGCTACAATCTTGCAGTGGCGTATTTAGGGGGGAAGGGGTCCAAATGCAAAAGTCCCCCAGCCCCCACTTCAGGAGGGCCCGAAAGGAGTGTCCAAAATATTTTTAAACTAAATATTACCTATTTATTAAATGCACCCACCCCCCCTCCCCCCAACAAATTTTTTTTTTAAATTAAAAAAGGCCAAAAAAAATAATTTAAAAAAAATAAATAAAAGACCCCCGATCCCCAGCTACGCCACTGCAGCAGTGGCGGATTTAGCTATAGGGGAGGGGGGCGGGTCGCCCCCCCCGCGCTCCAGTTGTGTCTAAAATGGCGCCCCCCTGAGACGCCCTCATGAACACTAAAAAGGTGTAACCAGAGCAAAAAAAAAATGCTAAACACGAAAAATTTAATCAACACTAAACTGCAATACGACAATTTTGGCTTGCTAAATATCGTAATTTAAAACTGTAATATCTGGTTTGGTCAGTCAGGAGCGTCGCTAAGTGGACAAGAATAGAGAAATATTGAAACGAATGATAAACGTGACGTTTTTCTTGATTTTTAGCAAAACAAGGTTTGCTATTCAGAGTACACAGAGAAAAATCTTGCTTTAGACTTTAGTGATGTTAGTTGTAGAAATACTTGAAATATTTGTTAAATCACAAGTTTATTAGCCAACTATGATTCCACTTTGGACAGTCATCTAGAGTTTAAAAGAAAAATGAAATTTAATTAAGTCATGATGTGCAGATCGATTTAAATCAATCATTTGCATCTGAATTATCGGCAGTAATTGATAATGAACATGTATTTTCTGTAATTATCGATTAGACGGACCATAGATAGATTTGAAATTGATAAGATGTCATTTTACGTTCAGTTTCAAAATCAGGACATGTTGTGGAACTACATATTACAAAAGCGAGACATTGATATCACAATCTGAGGAGGAAAGGCATATGTTGGCTCATCTGTGATGTCTAGAATTAAGAGTGGCCTTCAAACCTTCATACAATGCCATCTATGTTCATTGTTGTACTCATGTTTTGAATTTGGTCACTATCAAAGCAATGTCTGTAAACAGTGATGTATACAGTTGTTTTTGGCACAGCTGAAACGTATTCTTTACGTCTAGTTTACAACGTCTACATACTCTTTAAAAAAATCGAAAATCTCAATATGAATCAACAGTAGATACTCTGAAATGACTTTTTGATACAAGATGGGCAAGCCGTAGGCCGTAAGCATGCAGTTGATGCAGTTATTGGATCATTCTCTGCCATTCTAGCCACTCTAGAATATATAATTTCAAGGCCATCGACATAACATAAAGGAAGTGTCAGAGCAGAAGCAATGGGACTATCTGCTTTAATAACAAAATATTCTTTTGTTTTTTCTGATGCTATTTGTACAAAAGTTGGTTGATATTTTCATGTTATCAAACCACTTGCAGCTCAAGAGTATTGACATTGCAATTGCAAAACGATTGATCGATGTTGGAAGAAATAAGTTTGTTGAAATGAGAAGCGATCAAGCTTTTTAAAATTCTGAAAGTAGATGTCTAATAATTTATTAACGAAAATTGTTCCAAACTAGATGTTAAAATTTTTTTTTTAAAGAAACGCGAATTGCAGACAATAAAAGTAAGGCAGGTGAACTTAGCAGAGATGAAAGGGCTAATGATCCAACTAACAGTTTTAAATCTGAAACGTACTTCACTATCCTGGATACACTACTAAAATAAATAGATGATCGATTTAATGATTTTATGTATATTGTATTGATCCATCACAAATGTTGGAAGAAAATACAGATCCTCTTCGAAGTTTATGCAAAATTTACAAACACATTAACCTAGAAGAAGCATTCTTGAATATTATACCTTTAAAAATTTGCATGCATCACAACGTCCACCACTATCTAGTGAGCTACAACTTAAAGAGTTTCTACCATACTTGATTGAAAAATAAATGGCATCAGGTCTCTCTTGTTTGTCAATATTCTATAAACATTTACTTGAATCTTCCTGTTATCAATGATTGAAAGTCATCAAAAATTATTTGCGCTCAACAATGACAAACGAACGTCTGTTTGGATTGGCATTAATTTCAAATGAACGTGATCTAGGTGAAAAAGTTGACTTTGAATCAACGATAAATCGTTTCGCTCCACGTAAAAAGGAATTTAAATATGGCTCAGGGCTCTATATAAATTCGCATAAACTAAGTTTTTTTCTTTGATCAATAAATAAACTATTGAAATAAATAAACGTTACTATTTTGAAAACATATCTGTTTATATTTATTTCTTCTGTTTGACTTGTTTGTTAATTTGGAAATTTTACTAAATTAGTAGGCTAATAATTAGTATTAAAACGGCTGCGGATATTAACGATTAATTTCTCGACTAATCCTTAAAAATTTTAAGGATTAAATTATTTTTAACCATTAATCGACCCAACACTTAAAAATAATTTGAAGTCAAAAAGTCAACAAAAAATTATTTTTTTAAAAAATGCGGCTGATAAATAATTTCCTGAAGATGACACGAACATTTTGGTAATGGCAGTAATGGAGTTTGACTCTGAAACAGAAATGACGACAGCTCTTCTGATGAATTACTGCGTTACAAAATGGAGATGGAAGTTCTTGAATCCATTAATCCTGTACAATGGTGGAAAATTAATGAACACCGATATCCGATAAGGTCATTCCTTGCCAAGACCGTTTTGAGCATACCAGTTTAAGTTTTCTCAGTTCCATGTGAATGATTTTTCAGCTCGGCTGGTTATATTGTCAATTAGATCCGCTCATCACTTGAACCAATTAATGTCAACACACTTGTCTTTTTGCGTAGTTGGTGAAAAGTATACATATAAAGAAGACATGCCAGTGTTATTTAGATTTTCAACAAGAACTTGAAATGAGTGCTACTTATGACATCATAAATTAAAATTTTTGGCTTTAATCGAAATTAACGATTAATTAATCGTTAATTTTTCAAAAGTTAACAATTAAATTTAAATTAATCGTTAACAGCCCTAGTATTTACCCAATGCTCTGATATTAGTAAAATTTTGCGGCGCCCCCTAAAATTCTCCTG
>MUZC01000653.1:205848-218430 GCA_002072015.1 Radix auricularia | reverse complement strand
GCCCCCACTGTTGCGTACTGGGTTCTGGATACTATCTTTAATAAAGACAGACTCTTGTCGAATAGAAGATGTTCTTTATTGGACTATAAATACACGTACAATCCTTCCTACAGCCATCGAGACATCACAGTATACAGGATCACAGTCGTTACAGCGTTCGAGACCTCACGGTACAGGCATACAGCTCGCAGCCTTCTAGTGTTCGAGCAAACCTCGATAACACTATCCTACAACAACACAGCCTGGCCGATCGTCTATACACTGACGTACCAGTCTCTCGTATGTTTTCTCCTCACGTCTCTCGCTCGTCTCTCTCTCGTCTCTTGACACACTACACAGACCCACACTATATATAGCCCTTGCGCGCACTCTCAAGTCATTGCCTGACATTCAAAAAGTTCGTCAACTGAATAAAGTTCAAAACATTCTCACGACAACTCACAACAATGATTGACAACTCAGTAACAACTCAGCACCATTCATTGCCAGTGATTCTCACACCTTGACACCACCCCTGGTCTAGTGGCTCTCAGTTACTACAGGTCTGACCATCCCGGGTCTAGTGGCTCTCAGTTACTATAGGTCTGACCATCACTGGTCTAGTGGCTCTCAGTTACTACATGTCTGGCCATCCCTGGTCTAGTGGCTCTGCCCACGGAAATTTTAACCAATTCGCTCTTCACATTTTACATTCAATTGTATGATAGACTCATTCGTTTTGTTGGGTCGGGGAGGGGGCGTCTATTCTGAGGAGATAGAGGGTTTATTTAGATTCAGTCTATTCTTAGGAGATTGAGGGTTTGTTTAGATTCAGTCAATTCTGAGGAGATAGGGTGTTTATTTAGAATCAGTCGCGGGGGGGGGGGGCTGCAACCATAAGAAAAGACCTGGGAATCGCTAACAATGTTTTCATGCACCAATATTTCGTCAAATTTCAAGTAGAGCCTCATTACTTGATGTTTAAGACTTAGCTATTATACTATTTCATTATAGACAACCAACTTTTTTCCGCTCATTTCCCCACTGGCAACACCTGCAGTTTCTGTTACCCAATTGTTTTCAGGAAGTATTGTAGTAAGGTGAGGGGTATCCAATAAAAAAAATAGTAACCGTGATATATATTTTTTTAATCCTGTAAACACCTGCGATGAAAAATGCCACCTGGCGCACACAAACACACAGACGCACAAACACACACATACAACCTTATTTTCTCCCTTTGATAATCCTGATTTCCATTCTGTGTCTAGAAGTACGGGGGGGGGGGGAGAAGGGGGGTAACTGGCTAATGTATTGTGTGTATTATCTTCTTTTTACGAGTAATTACATTGTACTACTACTTATTATTATTAATTTTAAAAAAAAATCATTAAAGTCTGTATCTATTTTGTACAAGGAAACCAATTTTCAAAACACCCTTACACCAACGATTCTCACTCATGTCTGACTACACCATGTTTTAAAATGTATATCTATCTTATTTGCGTTTTAATTAATAGCAAGCAGTACAACATCAAAACATAAGGAATACACTTCTAAAAGGAGTTATTTTGAGCTGCATGGCCCTGCCTAAATTATTAACGTAGGTAACAGAAATAATAAAGCCCACATGTAAGGATCACACTAAGTGTTGACAACCCGTGGCGTCATGTTGTTTAGGGATGGCGTTTTTTAATTTAAGAGACCGTCCAAATATGACGTTACGCACCTATGGTGAGGGGGTCCCAAACTTTGTGATGAGTGGGTGGGGGGAGTTTAAGAATCATGACGTCACGTCAAAACACGCTACTCTAAAGCCAAAGTTCCACTAAAATATTAGATTTCTTACTATTTATTTTATGACGTTTTGCACGCATTACCGCGTGTTACAATACTTAATACTAGAGTGTAACCTTAAACTAAATACATACTAAAATAACACTAATTGAAACATGCTCATTTTTAAATAGGCAATACCACCTTAAGGTGGGGTGTAACAGCTTTTTGGCGTCATATTGTGGGAGGGGGGCTCCTAAGTTTTTGTAACGAAGTGTGGCAAGGGGGAGGGGATGGGTTGAAAATCAACCAACATCACGTGACGTCAATTATGGACCGCCCCTAACTGACAATGCCATACAGGTTTAATTTTCAATTAAATTTGAGTTAAGTATAACATAAGTGCCGCAAAAAGTCTTATAAATTAATACGACTCACAAAATAGCGCTGTAATAGCTAAAATATAACATAATACTAGACTAGCCGACCCGCGTTGTCGCTTACGCCACTAATGATTTAGTGACGGGTGAAGACTTCCTGAAAAAAGCAGTTGTCCAAATGGGGTAGGTTTGGGCAAACGACTGTGAGTGAATGAAAAGAAGGAACTCTGGAGAGAGCAACATACAATTGTTCATGACTGAAAAGAGGTTTTGGAAGATAAAAACTTTTTTTTTTTTTTTTTTGAACGTTTGGCCCTGAGCTTTATTTAGTGTCATGGCAAATGCTAATCAAACAGAGAATTGTCTGCGCGTAAAGGTAAAGGGCAAATTTGAATATGACGGATCAAGGATATCCCGGGAATAAGGACAGCTTGTGAGGTAGCAGCTGCGGTACACACAGTTGCGCATGCCTGGAGAGCAAGGAGGGGGCCTGAAGTATTCATTTTATGAAAGTAATTGTTGAGGAGAGTGTATGACTACTTTTCTGTCACTTAGCACAACGGAGAGCACGAAGTTATTATGTTTATGTCGAGAAACAAAGCTTACAGCCGTGTTGCGAAGTCATGTTCGAAAAGAAAGTGAGAAATGAACGGGCACAAACACAAACATTTTAAAAAATTTTTAAAGTAATGTCCTAGCTGAGGCTTGAACCTACGACCTCCCGCGTGTTAGGCGAATGTAATAACCATTCGACTATGAAATACATGTTATTTTGTTGTTCTGAAAGAGCATAGTAAATGTAATTGACCTCAATTGAACGCATTGTTGGTCTCGATGACCTCCCACCCTATGCATACCTTTTCTTGCCAGCTGATTTGTCGGTTGGGTCAGACAGGTTGGTGTCCGGCATGTTTGGAGCATGAGGAGAATTATATATAGATATAGATGCTTTTAGTTATGTCGGGTTACTCCGAAGCGACCGTTTCGTCCCCCTCAATTAACTAGCAACGCTGTTGAGCGGTGCCGGTTTAGGGCCAGGAGCGCCAGTACGGAATAGCAAAAGGTACCGCTAGGAAACGCTTTTGGTCGCCAGCTCTGAGGAAACCTTCCGGTGGGGGTTAAACCCTAGTTAGGTCAGTGATGATCCCCACGCTTTGCGGCGATCTAAACTATAAAGACTCGTAAGCTTTGCCGTGGTGGCGCCAAAGTGATACTATGTTGATAGCGAGTCACAGTAGGGAAATTCCACATCTCCCTCGGGAGGCAAACTTTAGTGGGAGGCGTTTTCGGCCAGTGCCCTGGACGCCCAGGCGGCCGCTTGTAGCAGCGACCACTCCGGCGGGGGGGGGGGGGCTTCTCAGTCTTTACGTCCCCTAGGGGGCCAGAGGGCTGAGGGGGTTTTCCGGGAAGCCCCATGAAGAGCGCAGGCTCGGGACTGCTGATTTCCTTCCACATGTAGGATTTTCAGTTATGTCTAATATTTAAGGGATTTACAGTCAAAAACTTTGTTTTTACGGGTTGTTTATTACTCCGTGCATTTGCCCGGAAAGGCGGAGCTGTTAGTCCGGCCCTGCTACGAGCATTCGTAGTTGAATCACAGCTACAATACTGAGGAGGGGTGGTTGAAATCTTAGAGGAACTTTAACTGTGGGTCTGAAAGCAGAATTTTGTGTATTGCATAATAAACCATTAACAAATTTCAGGACGAAGCGATAACTGGGATGTAGACGTACTTTGATTCGGTGCCGTTAGTTCATTGACTGCTACCCTAAAGTATTGACGGCACATTTCAGTTCACAACGCTCAAAGTTACATAGGATTAATAGTGGTCTAAAGATAAAGAAACTCTCAAACCAAACTGTTGCAGCCATTCAGTGGCAAATTTGGCCAATGAAAAAAATGCTGACATTAGATTTCTTGGAACACACTTCACTTATTTTTTCCCCTCCAACTTTTGAACACGTCCATTTCCACCCTATCAAAGTTAACTTCAATAACGTATCCTCTACACGGTGCCAATTCACAGGGCATTAAGAGAAGGAACTGTTCATTATTTAAATGAAGAACTTTTTAACGGGAACCGTCGTCAGACTTTTGGCAGACGATGAAACAGACGATAGTGCAGGGTGGGGTGGTGAGGCGGCCCGTGTTTGTTTTGACAGGAAGAGCCTCGAGTTAAGATAAAAAGAATTCCTTTTCCTAAAAAGATATGGGGAATTTTTGTGTCTGAATGCCTCAGAATCCCTACTAGTTGAGTCTAACGATGATAATGTTGGCATTAAAAACACACACACTCAAAGCTTAGGATAGGAAGTAGCCAGGAAAACAAAATCTCGGACTGCGTGACTGGCAAAGAAAAGTACGGTAAATGGCGACCAAGAAATAAGTTCTTAAGACTGTTTCCATTTACACGTCGTTTAATGCACATGTTGTTTCCCTTTACATGTTGTTTACATATACATGTTGTGTATCTTAACATGTTGTTTACGTGTACATGTTTAGAGTTAAAACGTAAGAAACTTGACGGACTGAAGAGCATGCAATGTAGCGATGTTTGAAAATATTAAAATTAGCTCAGTGTTTTAACAAGCAATTAGAAACTTGCTAGAGACACGTATAAGAGACACTGTATAGAAACACTGTATAGAGACAATTTACAGAGACGCTTTATAAAGACACTTTACAGAGACACTTTAAAGAGACACTTTTATAGAGACACTTTACAGAGACACTTTATAGAGACACTTTACAGAGACACTTTTATAGAGACACTTTACAGAGACACTTTTATAGAGACACTTTACAGAGACACTTTTATAGAGACACTTTACAGAGACACTTTACTGGGACACTTTTATAGAGACACTTTTATAGAGACACTTTACAGAGACACTTTTATAGAGACACTTTACAGAGACACTTTTATAGAGACACTTTACAGAGACACTTTAAAGAGACACTTTACAGAGACACTTTATAAAGACACTAGAGACACTTTAAAGAGACACTTTACAGAGACACTTTATAAAGACACTAGAGACACTTTAAAGAGACACTTTTATAGAGACACTTTACAGAGACACTTTACAGAGACACTTTACAGAGACACTTTACAGAGACACTTTATAAAGACACTAGATACACTTTAAAGAGACACTTTTATAGAGACACTTTACAGAGACACTTTATAGAGACACTTTACAGAGACACTTTACAGAGACACTTTATAAAGACACGACTTAGAGTCACACATATTTCGATTCATTTTTCTTGCGGTCCTAAGCTTCAAATTTAGATCAGCTTTGATCAATTATAGCGGAATGTATCATCTTGTATGAACATAGCATGGATAGAAATAAGTTTGTGTGCTTGAGTTTCGTCTGTTTTTGTTTCATATTGTAAACGTAATATCAATCAATGAATTAATCTTGGCTAATTCAAGTAATATTGGAATATTGCGTGTTGTAACGCAAGGAACATTTATCTATAAGAGCTTAAAGTCATGCATCAGTAAACTAGTATAACTGGAGCTAAAGACATGTATCAGTCAAGTAGTATAGCTGGAGCTTTAGTCATGCATCAGTCACTAGTTTAACTGGAGCTAAAGTCATGCATCAGTCACTAGTTTAACTGGCGCAGAAATCATACATCAGTCAACTAGTATAGCTGAAGCTGAAGTCATACATCAGTCACTAGTATAGATTGAGCTAAAGTCATGCATCAGTCACTTGTATAGCTGGAGCTAAAGTCATGCATCAGTCACTAGTATAGCTTGAGCTTAAGTTATGCATCAGTCAACTTTTATAGCTTGAGCTTAAGTTATGCATCAGTCAACTTTTATAGCTGGAGCTGAAGTCATGCATCAGTCAACTAGTATAGCTTGAGCTAAAGTCATACATCAGTCACTTGTATAGCTTGAGCTAAAGTCATACATCAGTCACTAGTATAGCTTGAGCTAAAGTCATGCATCAGTCACTTGTATAGCTTGAGCTGAAGTCATACATCAGTCAACTAGTATAGCTTGAGCTGAAGTCATACATCAGTCAACTAGTATAGCTTGAGCTGAAGTCATATATCAGTCAACTTGTATCGCTTGTACATCAGTTGTTTAAAATCCATTGTAAAAAAAAGCGCCTGATTGAACACTTTATTTGTATAATGGCTAAGTAAAAACATAAAATAAAATACCCGCAAATCGCAACAGGTTCAAATACTCCAGGGTGGCTAGATCTACTGGATGAGAGGCAGGTGTTTTATCGTAATGATGTCAATTCAGTACTTAGGCTACTTGAGTGGTCATTGAGTGGTTATTTTAAGTGAACTCCTATTAGAGTGTCAGAGGAGGGGCCGCACTGACACGATGGGTGGCAATGATTTGTAAGATCAAGTTTCCGACTTTGAAAGATCTCTTCAAGTATGTGAGGCAAACAAGAAGTATAACACACTTCAAAAATTAAAAAAAATTGCCGCCAATGTATCCATAAATTGTTCAATCACTTTTATCCAAATAACAGACTCATGTATGATCATAAGGCGTAGAGACTTTAAAGGGGTGGGGTGAACTTAGTGACATCCTTACATGGGAAGGAGGGGTGATAACAAATAATAGACTAGGCCTGCCAAAATTAATAAAAATCGATTAAAATTTGATTAAGAATTAAGAAAATGTTTCCAATACTTTTTTCCAATTTATTGATAATTTATATATTTTTTATTTACATACTTTTCCCTCGTACAACCAGAAAATCAGAATAATTTTGCTGTGTTAAGTCACAAATCATGATTCGCAACTTAACGGAATCTATATATGCGTAATAAAAATATAATTTATCAAAATTAATCGATTAATCGAATAATTTTCCCCTGATTAATCGGGCTTGTATACAGATTTTATTGAGCTCGATCAAGACAAGTTTTCACAGACATCTAAACTCCAAAACTTATCATGGTCTCGTTTTATCTGTGTGCTAACATAACAGGGTGCTAGTAAAACGAAAACAGACAAGTAACACAACTGGATGATGCTTTAACAGGATGCTAACATAACAGGGTGCTAATATGAACAATTGGTTACTAATACATGATGCTAATATGGACAATTGGTTACTAATACATGATGCTAATATGAACAATTGGTCACTATTACATATTGCTAATATGAACAATTGGTTACTATTACATGGTGCTAATATGAACAATTGGTTACTATTACATGGTACTAAAATGAACAATAGGTTACTATTACATATTGCTAATATGAACAATTGGTTACTATTACATGGTGCTAATATGAACAATTGTTTACTATTACATGGTGCTAAAATGAACAATAGGTTACTATTACATATTGCTAATATGAACAATTGGTTACTATTACATGGTGCTAATATGAACAATTGGTTACTATTACATGGTGCTAATATGAACAATTGTTTACTATTACATGGTACTAAAATGAACAATAGGTTACTATTACATATTGCTAATATGAACAATTGGTTACTATTACATGGTGCTAATATGAACAATTGTTTAATATTACATGGTGCTAATATGAACAATTGGTTACTATTACATGGTACTAAAATGAACAATTGTTTAGTATTACATGGTGCTTATGTAAAGATCCTAGGTTGTTCTTGGGTTTAATGTCTCTATCTACTCTCACTCTTTTACTCTAATCTTCACACACTTGATTAATTATTCTTCAAGCACTAAAACTCCAAGTCAGAATGCACAAATAAAGTATGTTTAATTTCCTTAACTTCGTTAACTATCTTTATTCTAACTACGGTTACATCTTTCACTTGTCCCTATCTCTATCCGTGTTCCTGACTCTGTCTCTCTGTCCGTGTGTGTGAGTGTGAGTCTAACTCCGTGCGTCCTTCTAATACCTGTCAAACTCCGCCCCCAACTCCCACTGTCCGAAAGTCAAAATGTCAATCACCCTGTACCTTCCTTAGATAAGAGGAGGTGGGGTTGGTTTGACGTAATCCGCCATGGTCACTTGCTGTACTCGCCATTCCCTCGTCGGCTTCTTTCATCTAACTTCTAGGGCCGAGTCCCTCGGTCTGCCTGTCCAGTTCAAACGAGATAACACCCGAACGTCACATTTGCACCTCTGGCCCACTGGACTCGCTCGCCAGACCACGTGGCGCCTAAATAGGTCACCTGCCAGACCCGCCTATAAGGTCGCCCGCCCTAAATTCACGACACTAATATGAACAATTGGTTACTATTACATGGTGCTAATATTAACAATTGGTTACTATTACGTGGTGCTACCACAAACGTTGTCATCAGCACAGAACAGATTGGAAGTTCTTTGGGAGTTTTTAGACATTTAGTGACAGCTAATCTAGTGACAGCACTGTCAAATTGAGGTGACAATGGGTGAGGGCAAATTTAGTGGCATTCTGACAAAACTGGTTATTACCTTAATGTGGTATTACCTTAATGTGGTATTACCTAAATGTTATATTAGTCAAATTTGGTATTTACTATATGTGGAAAATGTGGAGATTTATGCCAATGACATTTATTGTTCGCCAACAACCATACGTCTAGTCCAGTCTTGTCCGAAAGAAGAGGTGCCTGAATATCTTCTTTACGTTACACATAGTTTTTATGAAACCGTAGTCCACCAAATGAACTATTAACTTTCTTTTTTAAAAATAGTATCACACCCATGCGCACCAAGTAAATCTTGCTTAAGTAACTTCCAGTATGCACTCCTTGCGCACCAGAACGCACATAACCTCACGGGGAGGAGTGTCTTGGGCGTTTATATGATATAACAGGATATACAGAAGAGTTGCCGGTCATGAACAAGAGTTATCATTCATTGCTTATCAACAAAGACGATATTCAGGGGCATGGGACTAAATAACTTTTGTAGTTATTCGCTCATCTTTTAAAGCCACACTGACGAGTGCTTTAAGGGAAAGATGGATTATCAGTTAATAATGGATTGATTAGTCCATTTATTTGGGTCAACTATGGAAAAAATTCAATGAAAGATTGAAAATTAGACAGAATATCCGATGCGAACAAGATGTGTACCTGTCTACATGACTTTATCAAAGATATACTATATAAATAGATAAGCAACTGAATGCTATTCGTAAAAGAAAATTACAAGACTTAATTTATTTTAAAAAATAATATACAAAATCATTTTTTAAAAAAAAATTGAAATATTTGATAAAGTTTGTATTAAATAAACATTGACAAAAAGATGAAATTTTTAAAAAAATGTGATAAGTATAATGTCGCTGTTTGAAAATGAGATTTTAGACGGTGATTAAAATAATCATTAAAATTAATTATAAAACCGTAAAACGTTGCTACAATTATCCGAGTTAATAAACTTATTTTACAGTTTTAAAACGTGTAAGTACACATTGTTTAGAAACATGTAACTTGTTATTATCATTTGTTTTAAAAGTTAGTCCTATAAAATGAAATATGAAGCAAAATACCAAAATAAATACTCAGAAATAGACGGCCTCGTTCTAACATCAGCTAGGAAAACTAAAAATAGCGAGCGTGCACGACAATTTCCCATCACATTCATAAATGTGCTAGCAGACTTGTCTAGAGGCAGCCAATGGAGCATAGGTAATGACGTCATGGCTTCAACAAAGTTTTAGTGTTAGGAATGTGTTGAAATCTCAGCCAGTCGCTTTATCACTGTCTCTGAAGTAAAACTCACAGTATTAGTAATTCGGGATTTTTACGTCTTCGTATCCAACAAATTGTTTATCTGATACAAATTATATTTGTGTATGTTTGTGTTTTAAAGTTATGAAAAATGGAAAGATGATACCAAAAATATAATGAAAGAAAAACACTCCTTTCTCTCCCTGACTGGAAGATCTAAATAATTGTTCCGCCCCTGGTAAGCCCATCCACAGATAAACTCTATGACGTCCATTAGTTTCAATCGTTTTATTTTTTTTTCTGAGAAGAACATTTAAAAAGAAGGAAAAAATAATCGATTTAAAAAAAGAAAGTAAGTTATTTAGGCCTACGTCGACAAAATAGAGTGTAAAACATACATTCTAACAGACATATGTGGAGGGGAGGGAGTTAGGACTGCGATAATCTGTTAATTAAATGGGTCGGGGGGAATGATAAAGAGAAGGGCACGGTGTGGAGAAGAGGATTTTCTTTTTAGCACTTATACACCCCCGAACCCCGTCATATCCAGGTTTTCTTACTTGCAAGCTCAACGGGTACAGACGGAGAGATCATGTTTTTTTGAATAGATCAAAAGTCGGAATTTGCGTGGGAGGTTGACATTAATCACAGGTACCCCCCCCTTCCCCAGGTGATATCACACCTCACAATTCCACAGCAGCTATCTGTGATACATACAGCTGCCAAGGTTTCCCTTCAGGGATTTCTGGATACCGTACTACTTTCTGAATGTAAAAAAACTTTTCGGAAATAGTTTCATGATACAGATATAATTTTAGGATAAGATTCTCTGATGTTTTTGTCGTCTCATTATATCAGTTGGTCAGAGATTGTATGTAACACATGATCGACTTTCGTGTCTCATTACATCAGTTGGTCAGAGATTATATGTAACACATGATCGACTTTCGTGTCTCATTACAACAGCTGGTCAGAGATTGTATGTAACACATGATCGACTTTCGTGTCTCATTACAACAGCTGGTCAGAGATTGTATGTAACACGTGATCGACTTTCGTGTCTCATTACATCAGTTGGTCAGAGATTGTATGTAACACATGATCGACTTTCGTGTCTCATTACAACACATGATCTTATATAATAGAACCTGATAATTGTGCAGTTCTTGGTAATGGCAGGTGGAGAGTTTAAAGTAATAGTATGGGATATAAACTCACACAGAATGGACACTGGCCATGATAGAAAGCTCACACAGGATGGGCACTGACCATGATAGAAAGCTCACACAGAATGGACACTGGCCATGATAGAAAGCTCACACAGAATGGACACTGGCCATGATAGAAAGCTCACACAGTATGGACGCTGACCGTGATGGAAAGCTCACACAGGATGGACACTGGCCATTCAGCGGCCGTGTCGCTTATCACCAGTACTTGACAACAGTCGGTAAGAAACTCGTCTCTAAACCTATCACAGAGATCAGGGCACGGGATAGAGAACTGAATCGGAGAGAAGTAAACAAATTAGCTAGTCTACAATTCTTGACATGCGGAATGAAGGAGGCGAATCTAGAATTAACCAGTGTACTATTATTGATATGTGGAGTCAAAGAAGGAAATCTATAAAAACCGAATTTCTCCCTAAAGGATAACACAAAGTTATAGCAAAGTGGCGGCGAATCATTTTTGGAGCCGCTTGCCCAAAATTCAAACTTCTTCTTCTTCTTTTGCGTTCTCAAATATATCAAACAAAACTCACCAATTTATAGCAAAGTGCCAATGAAACGCGAAAATATGGGTTCGGGTTTGGCATCGCTGGTTTGATTAAGGGGGTACTGTTTTAGTCGCGTGCCGAGTGTGGCACGCTCGCCATAGGTTCGCCGTCACTGTTATAGAAACTCAAACTTTTTATAAACATGACCGCATACATAGAGAATCAAACTCACCTGCGTATTTGAGTGGACACTCACGGGTGTACAGTGAATTACAATTGCTCTATATTTCACCACATCGATCTTTTCTTAAATTGTTACTTTGACTAGCAATGACGCAATGAATGATCACATTTAAACAATTGTTTGATCTGACTCCCCAAACTGAGGTTTTATGCGCACTGTTACATGCGAGATTTACAATCATCTTGTCGTCTGCGCGGTTGAGAGAAAGGTATTAGGGGGTGGGGTGGGATAAACACACAGGGCTCAATAACATTGCGGCATGCCACCAGGCCGTTAGGAGTTGATGGGTACGCCAGCTTGTGGCCAGATGGGGCAATGAAAGGGGTTTGGATCCCACCCGAAGGTAAGATCAGGTGCTATGGGGGGAAGGGGGGGGAGATAGGTGCACGGTACAGGTCAGAGGTCATCAAGGAGGCAGTATACCAAAACCACCAGATCGGGTACTGTCTAAGTGTATACTGTCTAAGTAACGAAGTGTCTATTAAGTGTCTACTGTCTTAGTGTCTACTGTCTAAGTGTCTACTGTCTGTCTACTGTCTGTCTACTGTCTTAGTGTCTACTGTCTAAGTGACTACTGTCTAAGTGTCTACTGTCTAAGTGTCTACTGTCTGTCTACTGTCTAAGTGTCTACTGTCTGTCTACTGTCTAAGTGTCTACTGTCTGTCTACTGTCTAAGTGTCTACTGTCTAAGTGTCTACTGTCTAAGTGTCTACTGTCTAAGTGTCTACTGTCTGTCTACAGTCTAAGTGTCTACTGTCTAAGTGTCTACTGTCTGTCTACTGTCTAAGTGTCTACTGTCTGTCTACTGTCTAAGTGTCTACTGT
>MUZC01000653.1:168472-196705 GCA_002072015.1 Radix auricularia | reverse complement strand
ACACACACACACACACACACACACACACACACAGACATATTTTCATTTTTATATATATATAGATATATATATACATATATATATATAAAACTATATGATCCTTAGCGCCACCATCTGTTTTGGGGAGTTGAATAGAGTGCAGGCTTGGACCGCATGAAACAATTTTGAATTTTACCACCGGACAAACTTTTTTTTAAACGGTGAAAACTGAAATAAATATCCGGATTTAACAAAAATGAATTAATAAATAAAAGCGATATTGAAAAATAAATGATTAATTAAGCAAAGCATTAGAATATGAAACAACAGATGATTAAAAACTTTGCTCATAATTATCTTTTCAAAACAAAATGTCTAGTTAATTTCAAAATTAAGTTCAAATATTATTTATTATTAATATTAAAATTACTGAATTTGCAGCAAGTCTTGCTGATAATTTTTCTATTCAGGATTTCTCTGGTAAAAAGGCTTTTGTTATTTTTATACAATTTAATTGTTCTTCGTTTACTACGAGACCCAACTTTTGGGAAGTACTGCCATAAATTTAAATATATCAGGGGTAAGCTCGTGAACACCAACAAGCGTAATCATTTTTTGCGCCCCCCGTTTCACGTATAAATACTTAATATTCATCGCAAGGGCTTTTGGGAAACGATCGGCTTCGCTTATGTCAATCAACTGTTTAACAAATTAAAAAAAAAAATATATATTTAAACAACACTGATCCTCGCACAGTCAACAAAATTATATTTTTTAGAGAAAAAAAAGTGATAAAAGCGTTAACCCCTTTACCCACCCATTCGTGCGTGAACCAATCAGATGAGTTCTTTCTTTTAACTAGACATTTAAGGACGGTTCGCTCGTTACTAGATACATCATGACGACAGGAAAGTCATCAATGGCCTCCATGCTTCTTGACTTGGGATTAACCAGAAAAGCCATAACAAAGGATGAATCTCTTTTCCGAGCTGTCTCCGAAAAAGTGAGTGAATTTGAGTTGACCCCGTGTGTTTTAGGTGTTAGTGAACCGGCCCGTGTCTTTCGCCCATGCATGCTGAGTGTTATTTTTCTGTGACACGTGACTCTGCACTCAGCTAAAATACTAAAATCGGAACCGTTCGGCTGTGTCATAATCGTAATGTGTTTGATAATGGTCAACGGTCAACGTATACTTGTCTTTAGCCATTTCATGGCGCAGTTCACTAAACCTTATTTGGGTTTAACATATACACAATGGCACTTGTAGTGCATCAATAATATTTGAATATATATTCATTTTTTTTCCTTCTTGTTACAACTACAGTCACTACAACTACAGTGCAGACTACAGTCCTCACACAGATGGCTGAGATGGCTAAACTAAATAAGTCCATAATTAATTGATTGAGACCAAAGTTAGTTGAATAAAGTTATAGTTAGTTGATTAGGTAATATTTAGTTGAGAGTTGAGTTAAATGAGATTATATGAATTTGAAGTAGTCCACCGTTTATTACCAAATTACCAGTTGAATTCAACAGTCAGTAACTTCAGTAAGTGAACTCAGTGAAGTGGTTAAACCTTAACTATTATAAACAACCTCTTTGCTTGATAATTTGATCTCACCTTTGAATTCCCATTTGGATTCTTTGACTTACAAAAAATGATGATTCTAACATTATTAAGCTAACTCTTTGGATACTTTGACTTACACTTAAATAAAAAATGATTCTAATTCTAACATTTCATTAAGCTAACTATTTGGATACTTTGACTTACACCTACAAAAAATGATGATTCTAACATTATAAAATAAAGCTAACTCCTTTGATGCTTTGACTTACAATAAATGATGGTTCTAACATTATTAAGCTAACTCTTGTATTGAAAGTAAACTTTAAATTTAAAAGTTTGGTATTTTAGAAGGTGGTGCTCACCTGTATGTACTTCATTTCTTGTATTGTATTGAATTTGAATTGTTGATAGTACAGTTACTGTTTTACTTTTTTTGAACATCAAACAGACTGGTGGATTATCTTTCAAAATTTTATTAGACACAAACATGTTTTCAATTGTAATTAATTACTACAGTAACCGTAGTGACATCTTGTTTTAAAACTTAACTTAGTTGCTGAAGATAATTATCAAAAGGAAGGTACTGTAGACTGTAGAGAAACTCAATAATGTTCCCAATAAAATGCATCCCCACACTTTGTTTAGCTAATACTAATAGTTGGGGAGGGTGGGGTGGTTTGGATTTTAGGAAATTAGATTATTATGAAAGTTAACTCTGTAGCCTGTACTCTAATGTCTAGATAAACAAAAGTAGACCTTTCTTTATGTAAAAGTAAATTATAATTTTTTTTTTCTCTTGCAATACTTAAAAATAAAAACAACATATGACTTAAGAAGGTAATCTTTCTTAAGTTATTTTTAAAAATATATCATTAAAAATGATGCTAACCAAAAGCTAAGCTAAGCATTTAGTTTTCCAGTTTTTCAAGATTCAGTATTAAAGAAAAAAACCCACAACAGAAACAGTAATAATGCAACCAGGCAGGTTTGATGTTTAGTTAAGACTTACAAAGAATAGACAGAGCAAATATGTTTTAGAAAAAATGACTTGAGTGAAGTCTTGTGTGACTGAGCAGTTAAAAAGTTTAGGCTTAGGAAATAACCATTTGAAATAACTAATTTTAACAAATAGAAAAATTGTAAGGTATCTCAAATTTTATTTTGAGATTCATATTTCTTGATATATTTAATAAGATATACTTAGGACATATTTAAGTTTTAAAGAGATTTTGGCTCTGCACCTGTGTCCTAGATATTTAAAAAAAAATGTTTGATACTTATAAAATGATAAAATTTAACAGTTTTGGTGGTGGAAAAAAAGTTTAGAGTTAGAGCAGGACCCTAAAATCCAATTTGATGAATTTAATGAATTTTCATTGTGATATTACATGTGAGGTTCTCAAGCAATAAACCGTTTTCAATTGAGCAGTATTTTGGTGTTCAATTGAGCAGTATTTTGGTGTTCAATTGAGCAGTATTTAGGTGTTCAATTGAGCAGTATTTTGGTGTTCAATTCAGCAGTATTTTGGTGTTCAATTCAGCAGTATTTTGGTGTTCTATTGAGCAGTGTTTTGGTGTTCGATTTAGAAGTATTCCCTTGTTCAATTGAGCTGTATTCTGTTCTGTTTCCAATTGTTTCCTATTCTCTCATATACTCACAGCTTGCCTAAGAAGGTGGTGGTCGAGGGGTAGTGCTCTCGATTGTCATACCGATGGTCACGGGTTCGAATCCACACGAAGGATTTGTTCTCGCGGCCTGAGGAGTCCCCGAGTCACCCAGCTCCGAATGGGTACCTAACTGGACAATAGTTAGGCGGCTGGGGTAATGCGTGGAACCCCTATAGCCGTGGCCTGTGACCGCTGCATCACTTGCCAACAGATCATCTCTCATGGTCTGTGGACGCAATTATCTTCTGCATAGAAGGAGCGTCTGTATATCTAAGATAAGAAAATAAATTCTTTTTTTTTTTCATTTTTTTTTTCTAGCTGTTCTTCACTCAGAGTTTCCATGAACGTCTCAAGTCTAACTGCATTGATTATCTATGTAGACACAAAGAGGAATATCAGCCTGTGAGTTCACATATTTTAATTTACATATTATCCTAATAACAGCCTGTGAGTTCACACATTTTAGTTTTCATATTATCCTAATATTAGCCTGTGACCTGTGTATTATCCTAATATCAGCCTGTGATTTCACACATTTTAATTTTCATATTATCCTAATATTAGCCTGCATATTATCCTAATATAAACCTGTGGTTTCACACAATCTTTTTATGATTTTTATATTTGTAACTTTTAAAAATCTTCTTCAACCACTTATCCATCATAAATGTAAGGGAAATAACAAATAAAAGTTTACAAATTTATTTGAATTATCGCTACCTCCCTTTTTAACAATCTTGCACCTCAGTTGTGTATATCTCTCTCAATGTTACAAGGAAGAAAATGCTTCTGCTATTTGACATGACTTATTAATTTTAAGGGTTTCTGGTTTAAACTTCAATTGTTGTATGTTAATCTCACTTTGTTGTAATGGTAATGACTAATAATATTAAATGAAAATAGTTTTTTTTAACACAAAACACCTTAGTTTAAACTTTTTTAAAACAACATTTTATTGAAATATAATTTTTTAATAATATTTTTTCATTTAAGGACTTCTTTAGTTTTAAAAATGTTTTTACTAAATTTTTATTTTATAAAAGTGTGTTTAAAGTCTGTACAAAATAATTTTTTAGTTTTGATTTTATATTTATGTCTCATTTTATATGTTTGTAATATTTGTGTTAAGTACAAAATTTGAAAACTTATTTTTTAAAAAAAAGTATTGGGGAAGTACAAAAAAAGTGTTTTCATGTTTATAAACAAAATTAGTTTATTAAATTTTCTAAGCAGCCTAATTAACATTTTGTCATTGGATGTGAAGAAAAAAAATAATCAAATTGATCTTCTGGTAAAAACATTTAAAGCATTAGTAAATCTTTTCATTTTTACTTGCAGTTTATTGAAGAAGTACTTTCTGAGAGACTGAAAAATTTAAAGGAAAAAAAGGTAGGTAGTAGTTGGTTTGAAATTTGCTCCACTTGGCTCTGGATTTCACCACAGCTAAGTTTTTATTTCTTTATATTCTTTTTATTTGTGTACTATTAACTATTTATTCGTTGAGGAAGTCTCTTTGCCAAAACGTTCGCTGTTATGTTACTTCCTGTCAGGCTAACTCATACCCTGTTAATATGTAATCTATTTAAACATTTTAGGATTTTAACCTGTTTTGTCTCAATCAATATCTGCCATACTTACTTTTCACATTATATGCTGTCCTGGGTCTCTGAATGACTTTGTAACCCAATGTAAAATATTAAATTTTACGTATTCTATTTTGGCCTTTCACCTATGCGATACAGAATTTTTTTCTTCTTTTAACTTTAAACCTGTTTTGTAATAAATTTTTTCAATTTCATAGAGCTATGTAAAAACATTAATGTTTCTTACAAGGCTCGAAATATCATCTTCTGTCTAGTTTAATTTTTATTCCGAGCACAAAGCCCATTGCCATATGTCAGAGTCAATCATAAAATAATCCTTTAGGATCAAGCTTGTAATTATCCTTTTGACCTGTTCATTTTGGGTTTTTGTATTCACCTACAAAAATAACAAGCATTATCCCATTATGTAAATTAAAATATCTATAACAAAAAAAAAATTCTTTATACAAAGTTAAAAAGTGAAATATTGTATCATTCAAATTTTTTAAAAACTATATTGAATAACAAGTTTTAAAATTAATTAATTTGATGATATTCCTTAAGCCAAGTTGTTTTAACTGTTATTTCTGCAGATTCAAGCTGGAACCCTTGAAATGATTGTCTTGTCTCGTATGTACAGGTAAGAACTGCATATTTAAATTGTTTAGGTTAAAAGTTCAGGCACAGTAACTGGGAAGGTCAAGTAGAAATATTCAGTTTTATTACTAGTATTACTAGTTTATACATCTACATTTATGTTGTTTTTTTTTAATTGAAAAAAAAACCTAGACTACTAATTGAGATTTAGTTCTTAGTTCTTACACATGAAAATATTTTTGAACATTATTTTACTAAATTTATTTTCATTTTATTCCTATGTCTCTGTGTCAGCTTAGAATGTAAACATTGATTATTATTTTAATTTAAAAACACACATATTTGGTTCTCTTATATAGTTATTTTGTGTCTTAGGGTAGTGCAAATTATCTCTGCAATGTATACCAGTATACCTCATTTTCTATATTCATAACTATTTTTTTATTCAATATTCAATTATTATTATTATTATTATTATTAATATTTACCTTGGCCAGAAGAATATTATTTACTACATTGATTGGCTGTCAACTCCATTTTTGTACTGCAGTTTTTTCCAATCACTTTATTCATAATTACTTTGGAAATTGAAAACAGTTTTAAAAAATGTCATGGCTAAGCTACATAGGATTTCTTTCTTGTTTTCTTACAATTAAATTGTTATTGACTGGTATGTTCTGTTAAAGCCAAGCTTTCTCTCAACCCCTTTTAACATATGCTCTTTGTTGGGTACTCTTAATGCTTTCTCATTAAAATTTGTTTACATACGTAACATTAGGTACAGTTGGTGATAAATGAGGTGCAGGGCTGGTAGAGAAATAAAAATATTTTCTAAAAAATCGGAATCCTTAATTCATTAAAAAAAAAAAACAAATTCAGAATTCTCTTTGTATTTTGTATGTCTATATTTTCATCCATTATTGTGATATATGAAAATGTTTTTCCTTTTCTCTAATTCATAGATTGGATTTTATTCTTTATCATCCTATGTGTCAACATCCTTGCAATCTGACACCAGGAAGCTTTGATAAAAAGGTATAGCAACAGTCTTATTTGTTAACATCAACATAATCTTAACTTTTTGCGAACATTTTCAGATTTCTTTTTAATAGGCTCTCACTACTTTTAAAAACATTAATGTGATTTATTGATAGAGAACCATAATGAAACGAAACATGTGTAGCTACGCTATCTGCTGTTATAAGACATTCATATTCTGAGTTATGGATTTTGTCTCAAGCATTATTATAAGTCATCAGTGATTTTAATACCTGGATAATAAATGAGCCTTCAAAAATTGAATGTTTTATTTAAAGGCTGTAATAAATAAAAATCTACACAAAATTTAATTTGTATAAATAGTAATAGTGAATTTTTTAATTTTTTTTTTTTTTTCAAATATTCGTTTTTCAAATTCTTTTGAAAATTTTAAAATAAAATATAATGACACTAGATTAAAAAAAATCATGTGCAGTTTTTCTTAAAAACAATGCTGGCTTATTCCAGTATATTTAATCATAACACAACATAGATAAAAAGTTATAAATATATCCTTTAACTTAAAGAAAAAATGCATTTGTTTAGAATTTCAAAAAGTATTTCATGTTCTATAAAATTGTGCAGATCCACCTGTGGTATGGAGAAAATAACACCTATGAGTTGATCTACACCAAGGAACATATTCAGTCTGCAGCTATTTGCCAATGTAAGCAAAGGGGATATTGAGTTAGCATTATGGTCATTGCTTTATGAATGGAATGCTAAAAAACATTACTGTTTTGAATAGGTTAATATGTAATAGGGATATGTTGTTAAAATAGGCTTATATATGAAAATAGACCCATTAGTCAAGGTGGACAGCTGCATGCAATTTTTATAATCTACCTCCTGTCTACATATATTCTGAATTTAATTCCCTTATTACATGGGTTGGGAAACCATAGCTTGCAATCCATATGTGGGTTTATTGATGGCTGCATCTGGCTCTCAGACAAATGTTATATTATTTAAAAAAATGTTTATTCAGACTCCCTTAGTTCTACATATTGATTGGATATAAAAAAACATGCCAACAATGTAATAAAAAGAATGCAGTTTAGTTGAGATAAAATTAGTTTTCATTTTAAATAAAAGTTTAAAGGAGAAAATTACAACTGAAAACTTAAAAAAAAAATATCAATTTCATGAAGACTATAAATTACTCAAGATTGAAATTGTTTAACATACAGCTTACTTTTATTTTTTTTATGTTATCTACCTTTGATCAACTGTACTTTAAAAGGAATATCTCATTGTACAGATTTAATAATAGGAAATATAATTTTTTTTTTAAGTCCTCTCGGCCTTATCCATTCTTCATCATATCAATCTAATGTACGAGCATCAAATAATTTATGTATTCTTTTTGAATTAGAAAGAATAATTTTTTGGTTTAATGTAGCATAAATGAAACCCAAGGATGTTTTATGTTCACAAATCTAACTACCATTTTTGGCATTTTTCAGCCATTGTTTATGATATCCTCTATAGAGGAGTGTTCGGCTTAGATAAGGAGATTGAAGAGGCTGTACTTTTCCTGGAGGTTCAAAAGCAGCTACCGAAAGATAGCCACTTAACTGAGTAAGTAGGAAGAGCTCTTTTATTTGAAATATGTACAGTATTTAAATTTAATTTAGATAGAAATAAAAATTGTAAAGAGCAAAGGTTTTAGGCTGTAGTTAAAGTTTCAGACAGTGGTCTGCTCATGGTGACTCTGGTCAGGTCAGGAGGGTGTGACAGGTCAGAGTGTGGTCAGGTCAGGAGAGTGTGGTCAGGTCAGGAGAGTGTGGTCAGGTCAGGAGAGTGTGGTCAGCTCAGGGTGACTCTGGGCAGGTCAGGAGAGTGTGGTCAGCTCAGGGTGACTCTGGTCAGGTCAGGAGAGTGTTGTCAGCTCATGGTGACTCTGGTCAGGTCAGGAGAGTGTGTAGAGATATGAAGGTTGTGGTCAGTGAGAAGACATAGAAATAAAATTTGAAATAAATAAATAATTTACATTTCTGATTATAATTCAAGTATTTAAGAAAAAAAATTATAGTCAATTTATGTAAGGCTCTATATTCATACATGTTAACCAAAGCGTGGAGATATTGTTGTATTAATTTGAATAACAATTGACAAGAGATGTATAGAAAACTGAATTTTCATGAGAATCAAACAATAAATAAAAAGTAATCCATTAATTAATAATAATAAAGTACGCATACAGTTTGATTAGGTTGTGAGGGCAATCTCAACACCGGTTGAATTATAGTAACTAAATATGCCACTGATTTATAAGCTGACTACTACTTTTACTAACACTTCTAACCACTGCTACTACTGAGATATATTAAAGTCGGGCATGTCAAAAAAATATTTACAAGTTTAAAATAAAATTTAAAAAATTAGAATACGACCATTTCAATATTTAATATTTCAAGATTTTACAATTTGATTGACCTCTTTTTGCAAGTTACTATAAGCTTATTTGAATAATATTTTAACAGTCCACATCCAATGTTCCCTTTAAGCTAGCGTGCACAGTTATCTAAACAACCCAGCGCAGTATTTTAGTATATCTGCGCAGCAATTTTGTAATATGTAGCACAAAAAATGGATGCTATGCAATTTTGCACATGAGATTTTGTACTTTGCACACAGACGAACGAACCTTTGAGGGCACATTGTCCACATCTGATGTGGAGGATTTATTTCATTACTTCTTAAAATTTTACGACATTTGAATCAATGAGCATGCTGTTTAGTATATTTAGACTTGACATAGTTAGAGTAAAGAGGCTAACTGATGTGGAAAATTTAGAAATGAATTACAGCATCATCAATGTAAATACAATACATTCAAGGTGTCTACCTTTAGATCGCAGATCCTGTTCTGTGCTAGTATCAGAGGCGAAGCTAGCACCTTGGGACAAACATGAAATTGGCCGCCTTTAGTTAAAATTAATATTTTACAGTTGTTTACTTATTATATCATGTGACAGTCTAAGCCTCCTTTTGGCTCCTCTGTGCCTTGGCGTCCGGGGGCTCATTTCATTATTCTGCCTTGTTATTTAATACAGTCATTACTAAATTGTGAACATTTTATACATCATTTTTTTAAACTGAAATATGGTTCGTCTCTTTAATACTGCACATTTTTTTCCTCCAGTCGTTAGACAAACTTTCCCTTTTTTTATTGTTTTATTAGGAAACAAAAAATGTTGGAGGTTAATTTACGGGGACATATGACATCTTATGAAGGAAAAAAATTGAACATCAAAATATTTACATTTGTATGTGTTTATTTTGTACCATATAGCTGGTGACAAAAAAAAATTGAATTTTTTTTTTTTAATCAACAAGGACAAAGAGGACAAAAAGGTCAAAATTTAAAAAGATATTTAAAAAAAACTCATGAGCAGAATGAATAGAAACTTAATTTTTAGCTGATCTACATCTTATTGTTATTTGTGAGTATTAGAATTAATTAATATCCATTGGATTTTAAAATATACATTTTTCAGTGAACATATTTGAAAAAAAAACATGAAAATTTAAGAGGCTCAAGTTACAAAAATATTATTAAAATAAAAAATAATAAGGATAATTGAAAATTCATACTTAAGATTGTTACAATATGAATACAGCAAAGTGGTGCTGGCTATGGCTATAAAATGGTGCCAGGTGATTGATGTAAAGTGGCATTAGAGTAGAGCTTGTCCACCACTAGCCATTTATGACGATGACCCTTGCCCTTTGGGTGATGATTTTTGAATGATAACTTTTCTGTTGCTTTTGTTTCCTTCATAGATATTTTTATTTTTGTATATCCAGTAGTAAAGAGGTAGTCGATATTGGAATATATCGATACTCATATAAAAATCCTTAAAAATGATACCAAACACTTTATGGAAACGAAAAGTTTGATAAAAGTTGCTATGGCTTGAAAAATGGCAATATAAACAGTAAAAAAAAAACTATTATAATCTCAAACAGTGACCTTACAAAATATTTATTTTTACAATATTAAAAACCTAAAGTAAGAAATAAATTTATCGGAACATGTTCTACAATGGGTTAGGTCAGGGGTGCGCATGCGGCCGTGGGTACGAAAATGTGCGGCCGTGGAAATCTGTTTAAATAATATAACCTGCGGCCGTCATATACTTGCAAGTCGTCAATTTATTATGTATAGTTTTAGATGGAACATCGAATAATCATTTATCCTCTTAATTACTTGTTAATGCGAAACAAATTACGATTACGGCAGCTGTAGCGTTAGCTGCAGTGTTTAGCTCTCGTAGACATTGAAAAAGCTTTGTACAAGATCTCAGAAAATATGAGACTCGCTGCTTCTCTACATTTGGTTGAGACAGAGAGTGCGCCGTTGGATGTCCAAATGGAACTGATCAAACTAAAAAAAATAACACGCAGCTTGTAAAGAAATTCGAGGACAAAAACGATTTACATGAGACATGGAAAGTAGCTTTCGAGTATCCCAAGATCCGCGAAATAGCAAGAAATACCGTGTGTTGTTTGGAAGCACCTACATGAGCGAAGCGTCATTTTCAGGAATGAAATATCTCAATAACAAATATCGAACCCGACTGGTGGACACCAATCTGGCGTGAGGAATACGACTGATGATCTCCAGCGAGTGCCCGGACTTTGCACGACTCTCACTAATTTCTGGACTTTGGACTTCTAAGTTACCTGGACAGTGTTAGTGAAGCAGCTTATCATTTATTCAATTATTGTGTTCTCAATGTACTTATGCCACTTAAAAATACACACATGCAGTACGTGTATGAAATGATGTTAGCAGTGGCTGATTTAGCTTTGACTGCGTAGAAAAAGGGTGGGGGGGGGGAGAATTTCAGGGAGCGCCGCCAAATTTTACTAATAATCGAGCACTCCCTAAATAATAATTATTTGCGTACTAATTTAGTAAATTCTCCAAATCATCGAAGAAGTCAAGCAGAATCAGGAAGATTCAAGTAAATTATAGAGTATTGACAAATTAGGGAGACCTGACATTTGTTTTTCAGTCAAGAATGGCAGACGGCAGAACCTCTTTAAGATGCAGTTCACTAGATAGTGATGGACCTTTTGATGCATACAAATCTTTGAAGGGATAATATATTTAACGATTGCTTCCTCAAGGTTAATTTCGTGTTTGTAAATTTTGCATAAACTTCGAAAATAATCTTTATTTTTCCGACGTTTGTGATTGATCAATACAATAGAAATAAATAACTGTGCCCCGAAAGTCATTAAATCGATAATCTGTTTCTGTTACAAGTCTATCCAAGATAATGAAGTACGTTAAGGATTTAAAACTTGTAGTTGGATAATCAGCCCTTTATACTTTTCTTTTTTTACAATTCGCTGTTCTTTAAATTTTGTTTTTAAAATCTAGTTTGGAACGATATCAGTTAATAAATGATTGACAAATACTTTTCAGTTTCAGAATTTCAAAAGCTTTATCGCTTGTCATTTCTAAAAAAACGTATTTCTTCCAACATCAATCAATCGTTTTGCAAATGCAATGTCAATGCTCTTGCGCTGCCAGTAGTTTGATAACACGAAGTTATTATCCAACAACTTTTGTACAAATAGCATCAGAAAAAAACAAAAGAATATTTTGTTATTAAAACAGATAGTCCCATAGCTTTTGCTCTAACACTTCTTTTACATTCTGTTGATTCCCTTGAAATCTTCTAGAGTGGCTAGAACAACAGAGAATGACCCAACAACTGCTCCAACTGCATGCTTACGGCTTGCTCATCTTGTATCAGAAAGCCATTCTAGAGTAGCTACTGTTGATTCCTAATGAGATTTATGATGCTCTTTAAGAGTATGTAGACGTGGTGAACTAGACGTAAAGAATGCATACAACTTTTTAGCTGTGCCGAAAAACAACTGCACATTACTGTTTACAGGCGTTGCTTTGGTGGTAACCAAATTCAATACGTGGGCACAACAATGAACAAAGATGTCATTGTGTTAAAATTTCTTTAAATAAGTTTGAAGGCCACTTTTAATTCCTGACATCACAGATGTGCCATCTTATGCCTGTCCTCGACAGATTGTGATATCAATGTTTTGCGTTTGTAATTTGTAGTTCCGTTAAAATCTTCTCAGCAAATGCGGCAACATTGCTGTTTTCCAGAGTATAAAAGCATGGCCAGATTAAGCCATCTTGTTGCCCTAGGCACAAAACCACATGGGTGCTGCCTTCTGCCTCTGGCCCCGATCCTCCACTGACCACTGATATGCTCAATACTATGCACACACAAAATAATACAAAAACTAACATATGTTTGTATATCACTCAAATGAAACCTACAATTTCTGTATTTAAATTAATAGTTAATTAACTTTGTAAAAATAATAGACGAAAAAACTATAACTTTGCAATTAGATTTTAAATTTCTTTTTTCTGGATTTAAATCTGATAAACTTTTTGAGTACATCATCATCAGCGTTAATTGTGCACAAGTCTGCCTCAATCATCAGCAGAGTTAAGGACCATTTTCTTGTTTTCTCTACTTGGCTTTTTAAAAAAATACCTTTCAGCTGAGAAAAAGAGCCCTCGGTTGAACAGGTGTAACCATTAATTTTATATGCGCAAGGCGATTTTTACGTTTGGAAAAGCACATTTGATGTTGTCTCTATCACTTTGTATAATTCTGCATGACAGGACGCGTTGTATTAAGATTTTGATGCAAGAAACTTGTTACAACTATATAAGTGGAACTTTCGTAGTTCAGTAAGTAAGTAAATTATTGTACAGATCTTCAGGATAAGCATTTATTAGTCCTTAAAAACACAGATGTTTATGGTACATCGCCCAAACAAGAAAATCGAACTGCTATATCATTATATACCCGTCCTTGTCTACTCATCTCTGCCTCAAGTTTGTCAACAATGGCATAGAAAGTAGATTTATGAAATTTTTCTCTGACATCAAGAGATATCTCAGGGGAATCACCATCAATGAACACTTTCTTTTACGATTACAGGTCAAAGTTGACCTGGTGTTATTTCTTTTGCAGCTTCTTCCAACCTTTGGAATACATTCCTAGATTCAGGCAAGTGATCAGCTAGTGAAGAATACAAATAGGCACACTTATTCAAGTTAACGTGCTTAATTTGTAGAGCTTGACTGACTCTGTGAAAATGTTGTAACGCTTATTCCCAAAGGACAAGCATGAGAGAATATACTAATTCTGGCATCTTCTTTGCTATGTTTTCTGCTTCTCTTCTGGTGTCGCCCTTCTGTGACTGGTCTTCTTTTAAGCTTATAAACATTATAACGCTTTCATAATCTGAGGATGAGACTTAAGAATAATGTGCAAATTGATTTTACATTTGCAATTGGCTAATGTCATGTCGATTACCCATTGCTACTGAGATAATACATGTATACACATTTTTCTTGAGGACTTGTGGTGCCTCCAAAATCTTGGTGCCCTGGGCATGTGCCTTGTTTGCCAGGCCAGTATAAAAGCCTATAAATCTTTCCGCAACATTTCCCGATATTAAAATTGAATGTAAAGAAACTGACATCTGAACAGTTTATTTATATCAACGGTTTAATCAATAACAAAAGAAAAGAAATGTGCAGAATTAACTTCATTATCAGTTATCGCTGATAATTCAGATGCAAGTGATTGAATGACATCAATTTGCACGTTATGACTTTCAAAATGTTCATTTTTCTTTTCAAACTTTAGAAGACTGTCAAAAGTGGAATCATATTTGGCTAATAAAGATAACATTTCACTAAAAAATCGAGTATTTATACCAAATACCATCATTAAAGCAATAATTTTCACCGTGTCCTCTGAATGGCAAACCTTGTTTTGCTAAGAACAACGTCACGTCTATAATTCATTTCAATACTTCTCTATTCCTTTCCACTTGGCGACACTCCTGACTGATCAAACCAGATATTACAGTTTTGAAATAGGATATTTAGCAAGCAAGCCAATATTGTCATATTGCAGTTTAGTGTTGATTAGACTTCGTGTTTAGCAATCTTTTTTCTGCTCTAGTGACACCTTTTTAGTGTTCAACGAGGGCGTCTTAAGGGGGGCGCCATTTTAGACCCAACAGGGGGCGGGGGGGGGGGCAAGTCGCCCTATAGCTAAATCCGCCTCTGGATGTTAGGTTTATAAGACAATGTTCAATAAAATGGAAATATAAGAGAATATCGATGGAAATGTTTTTGTTTGTAACTAAAGCACTCTGTTTACCTACAATACATAATGACTATGTTCTTATTATCTCGCGTTCACTATTACGAGAGGTAAATTTTCGATAGTGACCTTTTATATTTCAGTGAAAAAAATATTTGGCAGCCGTAGCAGTAGCCCAAAGGTTGCGCACCCCTGGGTTAGGTAGTCAATTATGACAAAAATCCAAAACATGTAATTTTTCAGTTAATTGGTAAAAATACTGTATAATTTGAAAGCCATTCCCCATGAACCATTGGACTCTTTAATGAATTTTGATCTGCAAACTCTGGTTGGGGAAATGAAGCTTCTAGTTTTTTTTAATGAACTCATATGAGTGGGTTTCAGTATGACTATTCGTATTCAACTGTTGTCTAATAAAATTCTGGGTCTATGGAATACATGTTTACTAATGATAGAACAAAGTTAAACAACTATTGCACCCCAAGAACATAAGGTAAAGTACAAAGAGTTCATTATAAGACTTAGTACTCTAAGTCTAAGTTGAGATAAACATCATATACTAAATGGTGGGACGTGGTGGTCGAGAGGTAGCGCACTCGACTGTCATACCGATGGTCACGAGTTCGAATCCACGCGAAGAGTCCCCGAGTCACCCAGCTAGACAATAGTTAGGCGGCTGGGGTAATGCGTGGAACCCCTATAGCCGTGGCCTGTGACCGCTGCATCACTTGCCAACAGATCATCTCTCGTGGTCTTTGGACGCAATTATCTTCTGCATAGAAGGAGCGTCTGTATATCTAAGATAAGATAAGGTGTAAAAACTTGGTCACCATAATCTTAGCTGGTATAGGTAATAAAATAATTACTATTTAAAAAAAATTAGACCGTCATTTTGTTTAATAAATTAATGTATCGATGGGTCGTGCGGATTGTCCTCAAACCTCTGTTGGATCACCCAGTGACACCTAGTGGACCTGTCATTTCCTATTAAGACTGCACTCCACCCTCCGGTCAGTCTGAGATGATTTACATGCGGTCATGCTTTTCTTATGAGATTAGACTCCATACATGACTCCAGTGCAGTTCAGTTATTGTTACGTCAATCAACAATAGGAAAACATTTGTTACGGCCAAAGCCCCCTAAAAAATTGACCGGCCAATTCACGCATTGGGCAACCAGCTTGGACAAAGCCCGAACTGACTACAACTAAATATTGTATTTCGGGCTTTGGCCGGCCAATTCGCGAAGTGACTGGGTATTATTTGCCCGGTTATAATCTGTCGATTCTGATGTGTTGCCGTGTATGCGGTGTATTCTGACAATAGTTTCAGTATTAGTGCTGTATTACTCGTAGTTATAACTTGCTATTCTGACACATTAGTTTCAGTATAAGTGATGCATTACTCGTATTTACAACTTCTCAATCAACGTCTCCAGTTGAAAAGATAAGCCATAAGCCACGTATAGCATGTGTCGTGGGGTGTAATAACACAATACTAAGTACACTGAGGTTACTTACCTATCATTAATTGTTAGCTACGACAGGTTGTTAGATCCTGGAAAGTTTCTAAAACGGCAAATGAACAAATCCATACCAACCAAGATGTTCAGAATATGATGACATGGGTGCAGACAAATGACATCAAAACATTTGACTGAGAGTCTCAGGCATTCATTTTCACCACGAAGACCATGTTTGGCTGCAAAGCAAAAGTTGGGCTGAGTACCTTAAATCTGCCCAGACAGATGATTCGTCAAGTAGCTACGGAGGAAAAACTTGTCAACATCCAAAAAGAAATGGAGCATAGTATACATGCAGAGACTGTTATTAGACATGGCGTTGATGCCGTGCTGGTGGTGGAACATTCGAAAAGTTGTCTGACAATAAAAATTCGAAAAATGTTTGTATAAATTGTGTAAAAGAGTGCACTTGGGCCATTTTTTGTGATTCCTGCATGATATTTTTGGAATTTGCAGTGAATGAGATGAAGGATGTAGGGATAAAATAACTTTCAGGCTATGTCATAATAAACAAGAAATCAGGAAGGCGAGGACAGCAGCTCATAACAGTTTGCAAGGTCAAGCTGTGAAGATGCTAAAAAATTCAGATGCTAAATTCCCACCAGTGAAAGTTGTAGATAACGTCCACGTTCGTATACCAGATGTCGGCAGAGGTCGCGGTGATCCAAGAAGAGCTCTGCAGTTGTCATGAACGTTGAGGATGGCTTCTTCAAGATAAGAACAGAGCATGTTGTTCTCAAACAAACTATTCCAGAAGCGAGTTTTCCATTGTATATGAGAAACTGCTCACACCGTCGCGTCTTCCTCCAATCACTGATTGGAGGCCAAGCTACACTCGATGCTATTGAGCAACAAATCGCAGCAAATATATAAACAAACGATTGTGTAATTCAAAATTTCATAAAAGTGCATCTTGTAGTAATAAGTAATAACAGTAAGAAATTGTTTACTATACTTATTAAGTTTCACTTTTGTAACTGATTTTTTAAATTTGTAATTAACAATCAATGTTAAGTATTAAATCTTATTAGCCAACCTTCACTCTCCTCATAACTGCTTTCTTCAAGCTCTGCCCAATAGACCTTAGCCATTTCACGAACTGGCCGGCCAAAGCCCGAATTTCGGGCTGTGGTCGGCTAATTTACAGCCACATTGGCCACTTCGCGAATTGACCGGCCATTTCGCGAAGTGGCTGATTTCTGGCTTTGGCCGTAAAAAAGCCCGTAAAACATACAAAAGTTACTGTCATCACGCCACACAAATAGTTCCACATTCTAGCTGCTTAGGAATAAACAGTTTTGATTTCTGTCGTTATTGGTTAATGTACTTGATGTAACTTGACAATGTTACGGCGTTAAATACCCCATTCTAGCTCGTTAAATATCTCATTCTAGCTCGTTAAATTTCTCATTCTAGCTCGTTAAATATCTCATTCTAGCTCGTTAAATATCTCGTACTACCTCGTGTATTCCACCCATCGAGGCATAAAGTCGTCCCCCCCCTCACTTACCAACCAATACTCTAATTACTAATCAAACAGCTTTAAACGTAGCTGATATTGTTTTATTTTCACCAATGCTACTATAATGGTGAAGATTAGAGGAAATATATTTCGTGACGCCATTGTTCTTTAAAAATTGAAATTTTATCGGAGTTTGGTCCATTCATAAATGACGTCTCGTGATTTTGGCCGATTTTTCAACCCCTTTCACCACGAAAAGTTTGATTCCCCAATAACGTCACGAAACTTTGCAAACCCCACCTTTAAAAGCGGTATTCTCTATTTGAACATTAAATGTTTCCAATTACTTTGTTGTGATTTAAGCAAGTACTTAGTCCAAGGATACACCCTTCAGTCTGTCCGTGCACGTAGTAACTGTGCAACATTTTAACGAAACAATTGATATGAAGCATTAATTTGATCTACAGCTGTTTCCTGCCCAACGTCATCTCCTTGCTGGGACAGGAAAAAGTCGATACGCTGCAGGTAAGTGGAGGATTTTGTGACTTCCGTTTGTTTGTCAGCTCCTTGTGTTTGTGACGGATCTTTGGCAATTGTTTTGCTAGTTGATTTATGCTTCATTTCCACGTTTTGGTCCCGATGGACAATTTGACAGACGGGTGGGAAAGAAGAGGACTGGAGGCGAATGGAAGCATATCATGCCACGTTGTTATATTTAGTGAAATGTTGATAGAGGTTGTTTTTTAAAATGTAAAAACCACACCAAAAAATTTAAAAAAAATGTTTACTTAATTTTTAAAAATAAAAATATTGATTTTATTTTTTCATTTTAAAATGATAAATTATTATATCATCAAAGTACCTAATGTCTAGTGCTCACATAGCTGAAATTTATTAGTGAAAACAATGAAATGGAATATAAATTTTAGATCCGTAGCTTAAAATAATTTTATCGTAGCTTAAAATAATTTTATCGCTTTTTCCCTAATAAAAGTGTCTTGGTGAACTGTGGTAATTCACTAACTGAATACATTCAGATTTTACTCATCTAATGTAGGAATTTGAGTTCAATATATATATATATATAAATAAATATACATATTTATATATACACTTGGGACACAGATCTCAAGTATTTTGTAGATTCTAATGTATAAAATAAAACATTTCTCCCACAAAGATAAATACTATTTTGTTGTGTTAGTCCAACACTTTCAATTGCCCTGATTAAAATCTTTCCTGTTGAATTAATCTTCAATAACCTTAGTGGAGTCACTAATGCCCCCCCCCCCCGATCACACCTATCAAAACCCTCGAAATTGTTTCACTTTAAGCATTGTAATCAGCAATAATTTAATTACAATCATTTAGGCGGTGATACAAATCTGCAAGAATGACTTTAACCTTTAAGCACTCGGAACCCGAGTAACTTATATTGACATTGATTGAAGCGATTACCGGTAGTTGGTGCAGACTATGATAACGTTCGAGCAACGTCTCTCTATGTTCATATGTAACCCATACTCCAAGTCATATTTTCAATTCGTGACACTACCCTAATCTTCTTAAAATGAACTCGCACGCTTTCAATCTTAAATAACTTAAATCCCAATTATTATTTTCTTTAGCCCATGTCCTAGGAATTGATTTTCGCCACGTGTTCATAAGTAACATGTTTTGCGTGCGCGCGGAACTTTTGTTTGGTAAGATAACGTTGGTATCGACTCGTCCAGGATTGAGCAAGCATTGAGTGGTGACGAGCAGCATTGAATAAGATGTTGTTGGGATTTATACCGATGGTGATCTAGGCTCAGTGGGTTGGGCAGGGTGTGTGTCTTTAATACATCTGCAACATTACACCTAAATTAAACATGGGATTTTGAGCATTTTATACCTAGGCTATCAATTACTTCTGTGACAGGGTCAGAGTGTCAAACATTACGGCTTGTAAAATGGTTTCATCATAAACTCATCCCTTACAGATACCAGGAAAGCGTTCAATGGTCTGGATTATTATCCATTAGATTATTTGGGCATTCGCCAAGTTTCACGGGAGAGTGTGGGAATGGGGGGGGGGGGGGAAGGGCTTAAGAAACTAAATATATATAGTTTGTGGGAAGGGGAGATGCGGTTTCAATGATCAGAGCTTTTATGGATTTGATCCTTTGCTTTTGTCATATGTGTTGTTACATGTTTTATTTTCTCCATACTTCAGTCGCCTCCGCTACCCTCCCCCCACGGGCCAAGTGTCTATATCAGCATGTTTATATGTTATTTCATTATTACGAAGCTCTAATTGTTAATGCCTATGGCGGATTAAGGGGGTGGTGATTTGGTCAAAGTCAGGGGCCCCCAAAGATTAAAGGGCCCCAAACTTATATATTGTATAATAAAGGTGACTGGACCGGGCCAAAGGTGGGATTACAGCCAATGGCTCCGTGTAATCTTGATCCGCCCCTGGTAAATGCTTTCACTTCGGTTATGTCTCTACGTGTCTTTTTGTGGATTCTCTAATTTCAGGTTCAAACTATGAGCGATCATATGGACAAAATACTAGTCTATACATTTTATCCCATTACCAATGTTACTAATACTAATAAGTTTCGTTTATCTGTTTGTTGAACACAACAACCTCGAGACTCGAGTGCAGAACTGTACAGCATGCATTTTTGGTGCAAAGTTTTACACCACTCAAACACACATATTTCATCCTAATCAAAATTTTGCTGCGCGAAAATTCTTAACTGCTGCGCGGCGTAGGTCAGATCTGCGCGTTCGCGCAGCGTTAAGGGAACGTTCATCAACTCTTGTTTAAATAATAGGACAGCTCATGGTTCTTGTACTTTTGTTCCACATTCCAGTGCCCTAATCTTATGTATGCAATCTTTTAATGATCATAACATCAACATCCAACATTTCTATGATACAGAAAATTTTCATTAATCAAAATACTGTCTACAAGTGTAGAAATCCGGCAATTACCGAAAGTGTTCAGATTTATCGCCGTTTCGCTATCCGGCAGTTGATAACAATTAAACTTTTTTAAAAAAGCTGTGACGCATTAAAGAATGAATGCAGTCAGAATAAGCATTGACGAAAGAAAATTCACTACTCTGAAATGCTACTGGAAGGCTGAGAACAAGGGTGAATTTTTGCAAAGACGGGTTAGAATTGAGTTTGAACGAGATTCACCAAAAAGACTCACAATTAATCGCTTGCGAGATAAGTTTGAGGAAGAAGGAACAGTTAAGGATGTCCACGAGAACCATCCTGGGAGAGAACGATCATGTTCCAGCCCCACATGAGAACCATCCTGGGAGAGAACGATCATGTTCCAGCCCCACATGAGAACCGTCCTGGGAGAGAACGATCATGTTCCAGCCCCACATGAGAACCGTCCTGGGAGAGAACGATCATGTTCCAGCCCCACATGAGAACGATCATGTTCCAGCCCCACATGAGAACGATCATGTTCCAGCCCCACATGAGAACGATCATGTTCCAGCCCCACATGAGAACGATCATGTTCCAGCCCCACATGAGAACGATCATGTTCCAGCCCCTCAAGTTCAAGAGGAGTCACTGAGAGATTTTAACAATCACTCAGAAAATCTGTTTGACTAGAGGCTCAAGAGACAGGAGTTCCAAAGTCAACTGTCCATTTTGAAGCTGGCCCATTCATTCCTATATTAGTGTAGTTGATTATGGCAATGAGAGTTCAATTTTGTGAGTGGTGTCAAACAAGTTAAATGGTTCAATTTATCGTCATACGTGCATCTAAAGGGCAGCTGTCAGTCATTGTGTCGTATGTGACAACTGAACATAATGTGAACCTCCCAGGGGTTACAGTGTGGTGGGGCTTGTCAGGGGTTACAGTGTGGTGGGGCTTGTCAGGGGTTACAGTGTGGTGGGGCTTGTCAGGGGTTACAGTGTGGTGGGGCTTGTCAGTATTTGGTTGAATTGGACATGTTTTTTTGATGATACCGTGAATGGTGCAAGGTACCTTAACTCTCTATAACAACTCTCTTTAACAACTCTTTAACAACTCTCTATAACAACTCTCTAACAACTATCTAACAGCACTCGATAACAACTCTCTCTAACAACTCTCGATAACAACTGTCTATAACAACCCTGTAACAACTCTTTATAACAACTCTCTATAACAACTCTCTATAATAACTCTCAATAACAAGTCTCTAACAACTCTCTATAAAAACTCTCTATAACAACTCTCTATAACAACTCTCTATAACAACAACTCTATAACAAACAACTCTCTATAAAAAAAACTCTCTATAACAACTCTCTAACAACTATCTAACAGCACTCGATAACAACTCTCTATAACAACTCTCTATAACAACTCTCTATAACAACTCTTTATAACAACTCTATAACAAACAACTCTCTATAACAACTCTCTATAACAACTCTCTATTACTATTGCGGATTAAAAGGGGGGGGGGTGCTGAACGGACTAAAGCCAGGGGCCCCCGACGGTTTGGGGGCCTCGAAACTTTTTATATTGTATAATAAAAGTGTACAAATGTTTGCACGAACCCTTGAAAATAAAATAAATTACATAAATTTATAAATATTATCTATTAAACTAAACGCGATTCAGACCCGATAGTCCTTATAGTTTATAGTTTTAAAATTTCTCAGTTTATATTTTAGACAAGCTCCGCTGGACGTGTGCAAAGAGCGTAGGCTTGTGATGCAAGCGGTGTAGGGTTCGATTCCCAGAGGTGGAATGTAAATTTAATTTTCTTTTCACACTCAATTGTAACATACCGGCGAACACGTCAAACAGTTATTTCTTTGTGTTCGTTTTTTTTCATTATTAATATTTAGTTACAGTCTTATATTAGCGGTTAGCAATCATTTTATTTTAAGGGATGCTGGCTGGATAGGACCCCCGTTTGATTTCAGCCCGGGGCCCCGTGCGGTCTTAATCCGCCCCTGCTCTATAACAACAACTCTATAACAACTCTCTATGTCACATATCCAACAGATGTTTAGAAATGAAGGATGATATTTCCCACAGGACGAACAGGAAGTAAGGAGTACCCTCCGCGCTCAACGGATTTGACTTTGACCCCACAGATTTGTGTATGTTCATGGATACACGTTAATCCCATGTTTACACCCCAAAACAAGCTACAATCAATGAGTTGAGAGCAGCCATTAAAGGCCAATGTGCCGACATACCAATTGAAACAATTAGGAACGTCCTTGATTCAATCAGTGAGCGTTGTCAGCTGTGAATGGACCACAATGTCCATTAATTTGAACACGTTTGAAAGTAGGCTTTATCACACAGTATTTTGATTTGTGAAACGTGTCTGTATTATAATCAGTGTTGGTTTTATGGTCATTTAAGAGTGTCAACGTATTATTGGCACATTTTAGTTGATGTGAAAGCATAATCTTATAACTTATGTCTGACAATAATAATTTAATTTATTAGAGATCAAAAGAAATGAGGTCGCAACATCTTTATCTTATTAATAAAGACTGTAAGCAGTGGCGTACGACGGGGTCTGAAGATGGAGGCCCGCCAGTGGCGTACGACGTGGTCTGAAAAAGTAAAACTTTTGCTCCTATTAAGAGTGGCTTCTTCAGTTACCTGAATCATTTTTTTTTTTACCTAGAAATATAAAATCGAGGGGTGGGGACGGGTTGGCTAAAAATGTTCAACCCAAGCCCATGTCAAGCTGACCCTGGTTATGTCACTGTTCGAGTTACTATAAGGACAAATCTCAATTGGTGGACTTTTCAAAATTGTATTTTTAGATTTTGGCCATTTGAGTTTGCACTATATGCCGCGGCGAATAGTTCCGAAAAAAACCCAATATCCGCCTGGGTGAATGTCCGGAGCGATTTCCGGTTGGTCCCTAATACCACATCCGATATCTGTTCATTAATTTTGCGTCACTCAGATATCTCATGGAAAATGCTACGACTGGTATTTTAATTTTTAATCGCAAAAATCTGTTTAATAATCCATAGGCGTGTTAGCAGTAATACTCGTTTTATAAATTAAAATAAATAAATCTTTAAGCATAAAGTAATATTGTACCCTTAAAATACTCTACAAAGTCGTATTAGAATACTGTACAAAGGCATGTTAGTATAGTATACTGTACCAAGGCAGGCTAGTATCGTATAAGTATACTGTACCAAGGCAGGCTAGTATAGTATAAGTATACTGTACCAAGGTATGTTAGTATAATATACTGTACCAAGGCATGTTAATTAGTACACTGTATTAAAAGACATGTTAGAGTAGTACACTGTACCAAGGCATGTTAATTAGTACACTGTATTAAGACATGTTAGAGTAGTACACTGTACCAAGGCATGTTAGTATAGTACACTGTCCCAAGGCATGTTAGTATAGTACACTGTCCCAAGGCATGTTAGTATAGTACACTGTACCAAGGCATGTTAGTATAGTACACTGTACCAAGACATGTTAGTATAGTACACTGTACCAAGGCATGTTAGTATAGTACACTGTACCAAGGCATGTTAGTATAGTACACTGTATTAAGACATGTTAGAGTAGTACACTGTACCAAGGCATGTTAGTATAGTACACTGTACCAAGACATGCTAGTATAGTATACTATAACAAGGGAGGTAAGATATACAATCACGTCAAAATGTTGTGCAGTTTCATTATTGTACACGGCCCTTTATCACATAGCTGACGTTGCGAGAGTGTTTGACCTGGCATTGTCACGAGCACCTGGCTATCGGGATGAATGGACTAAGTACAATGGCGACAGATTGCCAAAACGGACTATAATCCACTCGAATTTTATTTTACTTGGGTGCAGTATTAACCTCCCGCCAGTTCAAACTAACGGCCCCACGCGTGGCGCTGCCTAAAGTGATACAATCAGTCCTGCTTGTTTAGTGGAGAAATCGGATGCTACCTACACCCGGCTAGTATTTCAATCATAATTTTCAACGTTTGGTGTCAGACTAAACTGGTTTGGAAAAAGTTACATCTGAAATCTTCAAATAATTACAGTTACGGCGAAGCTTAAAACGAGCTGACGTGAGTTGTTTTTTCTTGTTCACACACTTCTGACAGGGTTTTAATTGGATGTACTGTTGGTTTATAGATTTGTAGCATTTTATTGTTCATTATGCTTTCACTATACATTTAATTAAATTATTATAATCTTATTCTTCGTTTCTCGGAGAATAGACATAGCCAATAGACATAGCCAATAGACATAGCCAACAGACATAGCCAACAGACATAGCCAATAGACATAGCCAATAGACATTAGACATAGCCAATAGACATAGCCAACAGACATAGCCAACAGACATAGCCAATAGACATAGCCAATAGACATAGCCAACAGACATAGCCAATAGACATAGCCAACAGACATAGCCAATAGACAGCCAATAGACATAGCCAACAGACATAGCCAATAGACATAGCCAACAGACATAGCCTATAGACATAGCCAACAGACATAGCCAATAGACATACGGTTATAAAATTCTTCGTTAATTTTTACCCCCCCCCCCCTTTTTTTCTTTCTTTTTCTCGTATTAGAGTCATGAATGACGTATAGATTTATATGTTTTGAGAATTACCTTTATCATCTTTAACAAATAACTAAGGGTACATTTTGAAAAAAATAAATATCTTTGGACTGAGAAGTTTGAGAGTTTCTTGTTCAAATATAAGTTAGGGGTCTCATCAAACAGAGCCACGTGCCTGACATTGTTCCCTTACAATACAAACACAGCGCACGGGTCATTTTGGATCCACATTTTTTCTCATAATTTATTCCCTACGTCCCATGCGGGTAACGTCCCATTGGACACACATCAAACCCAATCATCGTCTCATTCGATACCGACACATCTGATCACTCACAACTCACGCAGGTGTTAGCACTTAAGACAAAGCCTAGCCACCTGTATTTTACCTGTCCACCTGTATTTTAACTACCCACCTGTATTTTACCTGCCCACCTGTATTTTACCTGCCAAACTGTATTTTACTTGCCCGCCTGTTTTTTGGCACATCCGTCTGTATTTTTGCCTTTACACCTTAATTTTACATGTCAACTTGTATTTATGCTTTTGCATGTCAACCTGTATTTGAGATGTCAACATGTTGTTTTTTACATCTCCATCTTTCTTTTACATGTCAACCTGTATTTTTACCTCTCCATCTTTCTTTTACCTGTTTACCTGTATTATACCTGTCCACCTGTATTTTACATCTCCACCTGTATTTTACATCTCCACCTGTATTTTTACCTGTCAACCTGTATTTTTACCTGTCAACATGTATTTTACCTGTCTACCTGTATTTTACCTGTCCGCTTTGTTTGACCAGTCCACCTGTATTTTACCTGTCCACCTGTATTAGTATTGGTCATGTCCGCCTAAATTTGATGTTTATTTAGTGAGATGTGTATGATGGACAGAAACAAGTCTTGAAGCCAGGCATGTTCTGTTCTCAGCGATGTATTCTCATGGCTTGTATGTCCAAAGTTTGGGGGTGGGCGGGAGGGGTGGGCGGACGGACAAGCCCATCGATAAACGCCTGAGAAAGGCTGATGGCACACAGCAATCTGTTAAGCATTGATCCGTTGTATTATGTTTGCCGGATAAGAAAAGCGTAAGTTTATTTAGTCCACGCAAACATGGAGTGTGCTGGATGAGACGTGGGGTCCTCGCCTCAAACAAGAGATAAATGTGTACATTGTACTTGTAAATTATAACTAACTGCCTATTATTGGTCAGTTGTAAGATGTCTTATTGTGGTCAGTTGTAAGATGTCTTGTTGTGGTCAGTTGTAAGATGTCTTATCCTTTCAGTATTTAGTTGTTGGTCAGTTGTGAGATGTCTTATTGTTTCAGTATTTAGTTGTTGTTGGTCAGTTGTAAGATGTCTTGTTGTTTCAGTATTTAGTTGTTGTGGTCAGTTGTAAGATATCTTGTTGTGGTCAGTTGTAAGATGTCTTGTTGTGGTCAGTTGTAAGATGTCTTGTTGTCAGTTGTAAGATGTCTTGTTGTGGTCAGTTGTAAGACGTCACATTGTTAACCTGTATATTGTGGTGTGGTGGCAGTCTAAATGGGGGGGGGGGGGGGTCAATAGCAGTGAATAGAAGGGAGAAATGATAGAATTAAAAAGTAAATAAATTTATAATCGCAAAGAAATTTCAAGAGAGAAAATATATCACTTAAGGGAGATAAGCAAGTAGATCTACATTTTATTAATTTTTTTCTAACAATTAATCATAATGTCATTTTTTAATTATTTGTATAATTAGTTGTATTGATTTTAGCTACTGGCTGTTTAATGATATTTTGAAGATATCTTTGCTTAGTTACTGAAACATATACATACAAGTATTTAACTCAGCTCTAGTAGTGTTTATAATGATAATAGCATCAAATAGACCTGCTTTACGCTGTGGGTTTTATTAATACGACTGAATGCATAACTTCTAATTTGACCTTTCGCTTCTTCTCATTCTGAGATTACTTTATCGTGTGTAGCATAGAATTCGTGTTTTCTTCAGAGTATAAAGCTGGTTCATATAGCTTCAAATATTTTTTTGTGGACCATTTAACGCAATGCCGGTCATATATTTAAAAAAAAAAAAAATTAGAATCGACTCTCTTGTTCTTCGGAAGATCGTTTTATAAAAGAATACTCGGGCCCTAGCAAAATATGTATTGTGGGTAATCTAAAACTATCTTCCGATATTTTCATGTTTTGATGAACACACGTTCTTTTTTGGTTTCGCTCAAATGTTCATTTCAAGGTCAAATGTTCATTTCAAGGTCAAATGTTAGTTTCAAGCTCAAATGTTCATTTCAAGCTCAAATGTTCATGTCAAACTCAACTGTTCATGTCAAGCTCAAATGTTCATGTCAAGCTCAAATGTTCATGTCAAGCTCAAATGTTCATGTCAAGCTCAAATGTTCATTTTAAACTCAAATGTTCATGTCAAACTCAAATGTTCATGTCAAACTCAAATGTTCATGTCAAGCTCAAATGTTCATGTCAAGCTCAAATGTTCATGTCAAGCTCAAATGTTCATTTAAAACTCAAATGTTCATGTCAAGCTCAAATAAACATTTCAAGCACAACCTTTAGTAAACGATGACGTTACTCTACTTATAGGTGTTGAAACAAAACTAACATGCGTCCGCCAATAGATTTAACAAACATGTGTCTGCGAATAGATATAACTAACATGTGTCTGCGAATAGATTTAACTAGCACGTGTCTACCAATAGATTTAACGAACATGTATCCGCCAATAGATTTAACTAACATGTGTCTGTCAATAGATTTAACTAACATGTGTCCGCCAATAGATCTAACTAACATGTTTCTGCCAATATATTTAACTAACATGCGTCTGCGAATAGAGTTAACTGACATGTGTCTGCCAATAGATTTAACTAACATTTGTCTGCCAATAGTCAATAGATTCGACTAACATGTATCCGCTAATATATTTAACTAACATGTCCGCCAATAGATTTAACCAAAGAAATGTTTCATTCTGCCAACGCGTTGTTAGAAGTCGAGTCAAGATTGGTGGAGTACAGATAGCGGGGAGT
>MUZC01000653.1:134426-151322 GCA_002072015.1 Radix auricularia | reverse complement strand
CTAATAACTAACTAGGAGATGCTAATAACTAACTAGGAGATGCTAACCTGATGTTAATGTAATAATCTCCCCTTTTCAGACCATGATCGCCTTTAAAAGGGTGGGGGGGGGGGGTTTAGTGAAGTAGCGTTCACGAGTTTTTGATAGCCACGGCATACGAGCAAGGGATTGTGTGGCTAGCGAAATGTCCAGCCACCTTTACTTTCCCCAACTGATGTTAGGTACCAATTGGAGGCTGGGTGAACTCGTTGAGCTTGCCAGCACGGAGGCTGATGTCAAGGGCATAGAAATTTAGTTACCTTTTTATTCCAGTGCCTTTTACTGGCTCAACAAATGTCAGTGATTAACAAAAAGTATATGAAATACATGTATACAAATTTAGCTGAATCACATTTTTATGAGTCGTTAAAAAAAATCCACTTCCTTGTAAGTTTATTTAAGAAAAAAAATTACTCTGGTTTTAGAGTTGATCAGTCCGACACCTACCTAATCGGTGTACTAGATCTCTGCTTCTCAAAGTGGTGGTTCGTGGACCGGTGCCGGTCCGTGGGCCATCCATGGTCTTTCCGCAGAAGTTACCAAGAAAGGACATTTTTTGTTGAAAAATAGCATTATAATCCTCCATATACAACCGTTAATGCTAATTCAATAGCATATGTTAACTTTTCGGCATAAAAGCACTTAAAATTAAACCAATGAAATAAAATAAATTACATTTCTCTATCAAGTCTGTACAGGGGGAAAAGTTCACTGGTCACCGGTGCAATAATTGGGAAAAAATCCTGCCGGTCCACCACACTTGAAAGTTTGAGAAGCACTGTAATGGATGAACATTTGACTATTTCTTGTCCAAACTGGACTACCGTCACTGTCACTGTCGACTTATACTTGACTGCTCCAACATTCAATTTGTGGTTCACTAAAATACAACCTGAAAAATGGTCGCCCTACCTGTAACTGTTATCTATGTAACGTTTCTAGTTGGATCTCTTTCACTTTTGTAGGCTGACAAACTGCAACTTGCATTAAAACACATAAGTCCTTCGTAACTTATTAAACTTTAATCCAACACTAAGAATATATATACATTTTATACATCAGTGAAATCAGTTGAGCGTCCTGCCATCTTCTCTCACACTTCCAACTCTAACTAGCCTACTGGCGCCCTCTGGGATTCATTCGTCACGTGATCTCTCTCTACCAATTATATCTTAATTACAATCCTGTGACACTACCCCCCCCCCCCCCCCCCCGTTCCAATAATATTTTATAAATCAGTTCATCAAAAGATAAAGAAACATAAATGGATTTGTTCCCTTTTCAATCTACACCATCGAGGTTGTTGGCAACCCCCCACCCCGCTATGAACATTTTGGTTATGAACTATTTCTTTTATAATATAAAGTATATTATCTCAGTGAATATTTGTATGGAAAAACAACTGCAACCCACTTTGATCAGCTCTGTACAACAAGGGACACCACCCACTTTGATCAGCTCTGTACAGCAAGGGACACCACCCACTTTTATCAGCTATGTATTGCAAGGGACACCACCCACTTTGATCAGCTCTGTACTGCAAGGGACACCATCCACTTTGATCAGCTCTGTACTGCAATGGACACCATCCACTTTGATCAGCTATGTACAGCAAGGGACACCACCCACTTTGATCAGCTATGTACAACAAGGGACACCACCCACTTTGATCAACTATGTACAACAAGGGACAGCACCCACTTTGATCAGATCTCTACAGCAAGGGACACCACCCACTTTGATCAGATCTCTACAGCAAGGGACACCACCCACTTTGATCAGTTCTGTACTGCAATGGACACCACCCACTTTGATCAGTTCTGTACTGCAATGGACACCACCCACTTTGGTCAGCTTGTGTACGGAAATGGACACCACCCACTTTGATCAGCTCTGAACAGCAAGGGACACCACCCACTTTTATAAGCTATGTATTGCAAGGGACACCACCCACTTTGATCAGCTATGTACAACAAGGGACACCACCCACTTTGATCAACTATGTACAACAAGGGACACCACCCACTTTGATCAACTATGTACAACAAGGGACACCACCCACTTTGATCAGCTCTGTACTGCAATGGACACCATCCACTTTGATCAGCTATGTACAGCAAGGGACACCACCCACTTTGATCAGCTCTGTACTGCAAGGGAATCACGCACTATGATCAGCTTGTGTACAGCAAGGGACACCACCCACTTTGATCAGATCTCTACAGCAATGGACACCACCCACTTTGATCAGCTTGTGTACAGCAATGGACACCACCCACTTTGATCAGCTTGTGTACAGCAATGGACACCACCCACTTTGATCAGCTTGTGTTCAGCAATGGACACCACCCACTTTGATCAGCTCTGTACTGCAAGAGAATCACGCACTATGATCAGCTTGTGTACAGCAATAGACACCACCCACTTTGATCAGCTTGTGTACAGCAATGGACACCACCCACTTTGATCAGCTTGTGTACAGCAATGGACACCACCCACTATGATCAGCTCTCTACAGCAAGGGACACCACCCACTATGATCAGCTTGTGTACAGCACTGGACACCACCCATTATCCCTGTCAGTAGCCAGGATGTCCACTACCAGAAGTCATGGTGAATCAGATTACTTCTCCCCCCCCCCGCCCACCCGGTTCAGTCAAGCATATGACATGACCTCCACCCAAACTTGTCCTTGTTCTAAGTGAACGTCACGACCACTGATCCATGAATATGTCTATTTATATTTGCAGATATAACTGACAGGTGAATACAATTTATGTATATTAACATACACATATTTAACGAGTCGAGTTGGTTTTATCTTTGGTCTCGTTACCATAGAGCCGACCAAAGATCTTTCTAGCTGATCTATTCAACAAGCTATGAAAATAAAAGTTTACTTCCTGAAATCTTTTATTTAAGAGATATTTATATTTCCCGGTGCTCCACTGTCAGCTCTTATTTAGTTTAAAAAAAAGAATAATTAATATTAAAAAAACCGTTTGACGCCGGTACAAAATATCAGCTGAAAACATTGTATAGAAACCAAACCCCCTTGCGTCAATAGGCCTCTTTTCTTTAAGAACTGTGAGAGTCATGGCCCTTGCGTGGCTTTCACATAATAATTCCTCGCTAGGCGGATACCTATGACGCTGTATCTTTTCCTTTTCTTTATTAAAAATAAAATAAAAATCAGCACTATGGATACAGCCCCTGCAGTTCTTTTGTAAATTTACGAACACCCCTCTCCCACACAAACCCCTTCGCCAGTCTACGCCCTGTGTCGAGCGATTGCCGAAGAAAATCTCTGATCCCCCACGCCCTGTATTCAGCCGTATCTGGCAATGTTAGTATTTAGGGGCACGAAACATTCGAAAATAATTGACCTATTTTTACCTCGACCTTCAGCTTTGAAAATATTGCTTGTTGGCCAAAACATTCTATAGTCTATAGATCTACTATTTAGTGGTAAATGGTGTTGTGATTTTTTTACAGTCCCGAATCCTTCGCGTTAAAGTTTTTGAATCTGCTTTGCTAGAAATAATTGTGAAGTTGTATCAATGGAAACAAGCAAATACAAACAGATTTTGTAAGCGTTCTCTGAAAATTTACATAAATATCCACGCTAAAATTAAGTTCCCAATTCCCAGTAAAATTGACTGATAATTATACTATAACTATATATAGTTTAGGCTACAGACAATGTCCCATTTATCAGGACCAGCCCTACTATAACTATATATAGTTTAGGCTACAGACAATGTCCCATTTATCAGTACCAGCCCTACTATAAATATATATAGTAAATATATTATTTGGGCCAGTGTTTCTCAACCTTTTTTGGTTAATGACACACTAAGAATATTCGAGAATTTTCGCGACACACAAAAATAATGTTAACTTATTTAAGTAAAAAGATAACATTTGTACATATTACTGTGATGTAGGTAACTGATACATCAGTGTGATGGATGTGCCTGCTAAAGGGAATACATCATATTCAATCGGGGCTCCAAAGTTGACAAGCAAACGCGCAACTCATCAACTGTAAGGAGTCTCTCTAGTTTCTTGGACTTGATTTCAGTTAATGCCAAAAGGCCAAATTCACAGAACCAAGAGTATGTAAACTGCTTTCAAACTGACTAAAGGAGAGACTTTCATGATTGGAAGCCAGAATCCTTCTAAGTCGTGTTGATGAACGTTGTTTGTTACAATTTGTAAATTCGTAATTCACAATTTGTAAATTCGTAATTCCATCATCTGCTCCTCCCCAGCGCTAGAAAGAATTTAAAAAAAGAAAATGTCAAACACAAGACACCAACCGAATCTAACGTCCTGTCCAAGCTATGTCTTGTTTTTTTACGTTTTTTAAAATTAACTTGTGACCATCCACTCATTTAAACAAAATAAGTAGTTAAGTAATAAAAATTAATTTTATAATCAAAACAATGTCTTTGGCCAAATGAAAATACATTTAAAAAATGGTGATGTTAAAACTTGAATAAATTACGATGAGGTAAATTAGCGAGCCGCATGTGGCCCACGGGCCGCCTTTTGCCCACCTCTGCTTTATCCGATTATCCTCGATATGGCTTTTTTTTCATGATAAAAATACCTCATAAGCTGTGTAATCATTTAAACGGTTTGTACTAGACAGTATGGGTTTTCCCAATCGTATTGATTGTAAATATATTCCCTCAGATAGAATGCAGTATATGAAATTTGTAATACTTGGCGTCACAGGGTCACAGTATAGCTTGGGCCACGGAAGTGTGACAGTATAAAATGGGTCAAGAGAATATCAATTGTGAAATGTTAAATGAAGGAGCCCAAAAAGAAATCGCTTGAATGCCCTTTAGGTGTAACCTAAACCTCCAACCAACATTGCATACATGTATTGTTTAAAGTTCAATTTGGCAGAAGTAAGTAGATCATTGATGCAAACTCCGGTAATGTAAGAGTCATGCCTTCATCGCTCCGGTATGTTCATTCAGTCACGAGTGGTGATTGGAGATGAAAATATAAAAAAAGTTGCAATTGGTCTGTGATGTTGTAACGAAAGCCTCCACTCTAGGTACGCACTTGTGTTGTTTGGTATAATGTCCTTGTTCTTAAGTGATCCATTGAAATGGAATGCCCGTGGTGTATAGTAATACGCTGTTAAAATTATTTCACGCTGCTGTCATGAAAGGAAATGATTTTTGAATACGATGAAGAGGTAAAGCGTACAATTTAAAGTTCTCCTTACCGGATATTTATTTTGGGACATTTTTTCCATTTTACGTTTCGGCTCGGTAGATTTACCGTCATTTTTTTCTTTTTAAAAAGTTGTTTTTGTAATTTTAGCAGAGTTTCGGAAATATGATGGGTTGCTTATTCAAAATCAAAAGCTTCTCTAAAACAATAACCACCAGCTCCTTGCCCCAACTTACCTGAGAGCTATGCTTTTCTTCATTGGCTTCAATCCCTGCAGCCCCCCCCCCCACTCATTCACCGCATCTGTTGCCCGTATTTACGATCGAGCTTTGTTGTCTACGTTTATCCAAAATTTCTTTAACCCTATTTTATCCACCAGCTCTGTGGTCCTAACTTTATTTGCCTGTAATGTCCCCCACTTATGTAATTACCAGCTATTACCTATACCAAGCACCTTTTCATTGTAAATATTCAAGACTAATCAATTAAAGATACGGAGAAACTTTAACTTGGATCAATGTCTGTGCGTTTTATATAATTAATTTAATAGCAGCCGCAGAAATACAATCACCACCCACCTGGGTCATAGCACCCACGTAAGAAATCTTAGTTTCCACCTGGTGGTCCCAGCACCCACGGTGAATGAATTGAAGGAATGCACAAAATGAACTGTGGCTACACCTTTGGTTTTATATATATATACATCGCCAGTAGGATCTACGCATCAGGCTCTGTTGCCATCTGAATCGAACAGATGCCCTTGTTGCCAAACTTTGGATGGCGAGATGGGGAGAGGTGAAATAGATAATACAAGAAGATATCATTTCGTTTATACTTATTTATTACATCATGGAGAAACCAAGAGATGATGATAAAGGACTTAATCCTTTTTTATTACCCAACGCACTGCAGTTTTTAAACATTGCTTCTTGATATCTCGCCTACGAACGCGTGTTTGGGTTGTAGTGATAGTGTTTGCTATAAAGGACGTACATTAATAAAAAAAAGTATTTCCACAATAAAACTCCTTAGCCTATAAATAAAGTGTTAAATCTTTCGGATCCTGTAAAATGTAAAGTCTAGCAATTTCCTTCATAATCTTGTAATTTCAAAATAAGCTGGATATAAATCATTTCAGGAATTCATCAGAATCATTTGTGTGTCATTAATATTTATGTCCGTTGACAGCATGCGGGGGACCAATGCGGGTATCTAAACTTGTTTGGATTTAGCCGGTTACAAATATCTTCTATTCCTGTCTCCTGTACTAAAAGAAGGTCTTCAATGTACAATCTACACTGAGTTCTAGCGATGGCAGTTTGACTGTCAGAACATAAAGAAATGAAAACCTGTCGGTGAAATCAACACAAAAGACAATAAACGTTCTTACTCAAATGGACAGCGTTTTGTATAACAATCTCTGGTTGCTCTTCAAGTTAAAAGACTGACAGTTGTGTGTTTATATGGCCACGCCCCAGTGAGAAACGTGCTCCCCCCCACCCCACCATTTTTAAGGTGATGGAACAAGCTGTGTGAGACGTCATCGTGTTGTAGACAAACTTCTTATTTTTTTGTGATATGCTCTCTCTGGTCTTGAGAAATAAAGGGGCCGGAAATAGAACCTAAACGCACGTATTTAATGGAATTGTAAACTTTTAGTGTGTGGGGAAGGTGTGTAACCAGAGGTGAGGGGATGGAGAGGATTAACTGGTTCAGTAACTTTTTTGTTGCAATACATCGTTATAAAGTAATTATAAACTATGGCGGATTAAGGGGGGCTGAACGGGCTAAAGCCAGGGGCCCCCGACAGTTTGGGGGCCCCCACACTTTTGTATATTTTGTAATAAAAGTGTTCAAATGTTTGCACAAACCCTTGAAATATAATACATTAAAAATAAATTTATAAATATTATCTATTAAACTGATCGCGATTCAGACCTGATAGTCTTATCGTAAAAAAAAATATGATTTCATTGGTTCACTTAGAGAACATAGTAATAAAATATATTTTATATATTTAACATTTCTCAATTTACACAAGCTCCGCTGGCCGTGTGGAAAGGTCATAGGCTTGTGATGCGAGCGGTGTCGGGATCGATTCCCTGCGGTGGGATGTAAAAAATTGTCTTTTTACACTCAATTGTAACATACCAGCGAACACATCCAACAGTTATTTCTTCGTGTTCGTTTTTTTTTCATTATTAATATTTAGTTACAGTCTTATATTAGCTGTTAGCAATCATTTTATTTTAAGGGACGCTGGCTGGATAGGGCCCCGTTTGATTGTAGCCCGGGGCCCCGTCCAGTCTTAATCCGCCCCTGGTTATAAACATCTGGTTCATTAACTTTTTTGTTGCAGTACATCGTTATAAACATCTGGTTCGTTGGTGATCTGCTATTATTTCGTTTAATGGGTTTTTAAAAATGGAAACATCAATTATTTTTATTTTAAAATTAAAATTGCTAATTTATGCAGCTTGACTAAAAAATAGAGATGTAGCTCCAAGCAAATGAGACACGTTTTCTAATGTCGTGTTCAGATTAAACTTATTGCTTTGAGCTACCAGTTGTCTAATGTTGTGTTCAAACATCTTGCTTTGACCTACCAGTTGTCTAATGTCGTGTTCAGATTAAGCATATTGCATCCCTGGTATAATGAATCAATGGACTTGTCCAAATTGCCAATTTCTTATCGGTGAAATGTAAAAATGAAACAAATGTAGCCCAGGTGTTGTAGATAACCGTTATTTACTGGTCTGATATTAAAGTTCGAGTAAATTCTCGAAACTAATTTGGCGAACTGTGGCAAGGAAAATGATATCTAGCCGCGGGGTTGTGGGGAACACACACTTAACGATTGACTTTCGTTGTCTACCAATAATAATCACAAGCGACCAGAGGAAATTAGATTACCGTCTTCTAAAATACACGTTCAGTTATTTTTCTTTTTGTTATTCACAGTAAACTGTAGCCCATTTGAAATTAATGTTAGAGTGACAGAAGTCAACTGGCTCGCGTATCTTAAGAAAATATTTCATTTTTTGAACATGTCATATTGTGGATAAGGTTATTCCTAAGTCATTATATGTAATTTTAACCGCTCAAATAACAAAATGTTAAAGATCATGATATTTAATTTTAACCAGTCAAATTACAAAATATTAAAGATCATGATATTTAGCTTTAGCTGGTCAGATTGCAAAATATTAAAGATCATGATATTTAACTATAGCCGGTCAGATTACAAAATATTAAAGATCATGATATTTAAACTTTAACAGGTTAAATTACAAAATGTTAAAGATCATGACAACTTTATACAAAAGACAAACAATTGACACCACGGTATATTAAAAAAATAACAACGAGCTGGAGTTTAAGTTTTCTACGCTAAATGATACTACTATCACGTAATTGAAATGACTAGCAATCTTACATGTAAGCTTAAAATGACTAGCAATCTTACATATTAGCTTAAAATGACTAGCAATCTTACATATTAGCTTAAAATGACTAGCAATCTTACATGTAAGCTTAAAATGACTAGCAATCTTACATGTAAGCTTAAAATGACTAGCAATCTTACATATTAGCTTAAAATGACTAACAATCTTACATATTAGCTTAAAATGACTAGCAATCTTACATATTAGCTTAAAATGACTAACAATCTTACATGTAAGCTTAAAATGACTAACAATGTTACATAATAGCTTAAATGACTAACAATGTTACATATTAGCTTGACTAACTAACAATGTTACATATTAGCTTAAATGACTACAATGTTACATATTAGCTTGACTAACTAACAATGTTACATATTAGCTTAAATGACTAACAAACAATGTTACATATTAGCTTAAATGACTAAGTGCCTTAGCCTGCAGTTTTCAGTTAATACTATCTTTAAAAAAAAAATATAAAAAAAAATTTTTAAAAAAAAGGCATCTTATTATTCGATTTACCATCTCATCAAGGCCAAGTGTTCGGGCGATTCTTGAAGCAGAAGGCCGAATAAGTAAATTCAAAATCATAAGGGAGTTAAATCATGGAAATAAAGCCATGCAGAATAAGGGGCATAATTATTTCTTACGATTAGTCTACTTCACACGATGTGAATAAAGGAAACTAAAAATATCACGTGAAATCCTCTGAACAAACGATCGCATTAGATGCATTCTTTACTTTGTGTGAACTTGGTGACCTCAAAAGTTGAGACGTGTAAGGAAGAATTGTAGCTTGTTGACGTATTCACTAAACCATAACGCACCTGTTACGGTGGACAATCAAATCCTACCCGTGGGAAGCTCGAGGGTGGAATCATTTCGCCCGGTGCACTCGTGAAAGTGGTTAGGAGGTCACGGAACATTAAACTATAAAATTGTCGTTAAAACTAACTGCTTTGCAGAAACTCGTAACTATATCTTGAAACGATATTGTCATTTACCGTAGATTTTTCCCGATCAAAGAAAATAGTTTTGTATTCGTCATAGCTCTACACATTTATAAAATCATTATCATTTAAATTTTAAAAACAACAACTTTTAGTGCGAGTTTGATCTTAATGTCTACTTTTGCAGAGGTAATCTTCAAAGATTCGATGGGATCTTCCGAAAGCTGAACTGACTTGTGACCCTCTCTGAGCATATTGTCATATCTCTATCTTTCCAAAGCTGAAGTGACTATAACCTTTCTAAATCACGACACACTCGGCTGACAAACCATGTTCGCTTTAAACTGCGTGGCCGCTCAGATATCTAACCGATGCCGCGCAGTACTTTTGAATAACGCGCAGCTAGTTTTGTAAAATATTGCACGAAAATTAATATATGCTGTGCAAGTTTGCACATGAGTTTTTGTACTTTGCACACGGACCAACGAACCTTTATTGCTTATAAACTACCCCATTGTATTCCAACTATTTCATTTAATACACGTTATTCGTTCAGCTGGTTTTGTCCACGTTGTAACCGTTTAGATACAATTGACCATAATCCTCACCTTTCTTTATTAAACTTAACAGTTTTTTTTTAAATTGCCATTCTTTATGTTTTAAGTAGTCAGCAATTTTAATAAACAAGACATTCAGGTTAACCCATCCCCTAAATTAGCCAATTAAAATGATTGAAAACTACCGCCACAGATGCCTTATGATCCATATCAGATTGAAAAAAAATGATGAAAATAAAAATTGTATGTACTTTTAACAACAAATATAGAGTTTTGAAGAAAAAAAACATTTTTAAATGCTACATTTTAATAGCCACACGTTTCCAATGGACGATGTTACATCTATCAGTAAGTGTTCCCAGTAAATCAGTTGTCGGGGAAATATACCATTTCCTGGAAGCATATCACTGTTTAAAGTGAAGCGCGTGGACGCCTGGACATCCAAATGGCCGGCACATAGAAGTCGGGACAACAATTCTCAGTAATTTAACTTAACGATTTTTCTCATTTATTTACCCCCCCCCTTTTCCCCACACATGCAGATATTCTCAACAATATATCAGTCCACTAGGGTGTTGTTGTCACTACACCGTGGTATCACTAAATCAACAGACACGAATACACACACACGTTCTAGCTTTCTAGTTTATTAGAGAAATAATAAATATGAAGAATAAAAAGAACAGTTATTAAATCAATCGCCTTTCTTTAATTGCTGATCGGCACATTTTTAACGCCATTTCCCATGGGAAAAATTGCTTTAATATATTTGAAATGTCTGTAGAGCTTGATCCTGCAACTCCTTCTTAACCATACCAGAAAGAGGGTTCGGGTTTTTTGCAAATATGTAAAGGAGTCTTAAAGATGTGCAAGGGCAAAAAACGAACAAATTTACTGGATTTCCATGGGGTGGGGGGGGGGGGGGACAATAAAAAACGAAAGAGATTTCAGTATTTTGTCAATTTCTCGCCAACCATAATATCTATTTGGTTGAAATAACGCCAAACGAGAGCTAATAATAATATTTAGAACAAAGTTGAAGGAAATTTTGAAAAATCTCTTTTCATTCGACTCCTGTAATTTTAGCATTAATTTTTTAGAACAATTTTTTTTTGTTGATTTTCTAAATTATTGATATGAAATTACTTTTAATGTAATCTAGAATGATAGTTAATGGGTTTTTCCTGTTTTGTGAATGCTTATGTTAAACTGTTGCGCATTTCGCATTATATTGACACATTCTTGGTGTGATTTAGCGTGAAGGTATATGACGTCATATTTTGTTTAGTTTCTGAATTACTGATTTTAAATTACCTTTAATGTAATCTATAATGATCTCACTTGAACTAGATTGTGCCAGGCGCCGTGGCGCCTGCGGCGCCCCCGTTTTTTGGGCGCCTACGGCGCCAACCTTTTTTTTAAAGACCAACTAACTTGTCCTTTTTTGATAGATTGTGCCGGGCGCCGTGGCGCCTGCGGCGCCCCCTTTTTTTGGGCGCCTACGGCGCCAACCTTTTTTTTTAAAGACCAACTAACTTGTCCTTTTTTGATAGATTGTGCCGGGCGCCGTGGCGCCTGCGGCGCCCCCTTTTTTTGGGCGCCTACGGCGCCAACCTTTTTTTTAAAGACCAACTAACTTGTCCTTTTTTGATAAATACGAATTATTAAACTTTATGAAATGTACGCAAAGTATTTATTTCATAATAATAATAGGGGTTGTATTTTGCGTACCGATGCACACCAAACAATGACGTCATCATATTAAATATTTTTACAGCGCTCATCAAAACACGATTTTTCAACTAAACTAACTGCTGTAGACTGTCGTACATCGCTCCTCAGCGTAGCGTTACGTTACAGAACCACACCACTGGGTGTTTATATATATCTATAAAAGATAAATCGGAAATTCTTTTTTGGAAATTTCATTTAAATACTCATTCGTTTTTTTTTTTAGATTTTCTACTTGTTTTCATGTTCAAAGCACTAAATCTGTAGGAGCCGTTGAAGTAGACATGCAACAGAAAATAATCTGATTACTATTAATACTCAGAAAATTTCAGAATATAAACTGAAGAAACAATAAAACAATTTGTTCACGAAGGCTTATTAAATTTTAAAAAATCAAATATTTCGTTTGAACAAATGGACATGTAAGTAAGAAGCTCTTACCTATTTCAATCTTACAACACAATCATCCAATCTTACCATACAATCACCACAAAACGTGAAGGTCAATTCCTCTACCCACTGCCAATACCAACATTTATCTCTTCGCTTTTAGAAGCGTACGCTCGGGGGGGGGGGCAGTGGCGTAGCTAAAGGGGGGCGGTCCGCCCTGGGCGGCAGACATTTTGAGGGCGGCAGTTCCGACAACCTCCCTTTAATTCTTTGAAGGGGTAAAACCAATGTGAAACAAAAATATTCATAATTTCAAGTCTTAATTAACGGGTGGCACATTTATTTGATTACATATAGGTTGTTAAAACTAACGCAAACTCGTTAAAAAAATTAAAGATTGTTTAAAAAAGGTATCGATTTGTTTGGAAAATCAATCGGCATACGTTACACATGACGCTTTTATATGAAAACTACAATAAAAACACGTCACCGCTAGGCCGAGAAAGATATGTTATTAATATCGCCACGGCAGTTTCTGTGTGGAATTTCCACAGGCACAGAACGATTCGCGAGCAAGTACCTATATGGAATGGCCCATGGCCGTTCAAATACTGTGTTTAACTTGAAAGTAGTAATTTATGTTACTGTTTCTGTTTTCATAAAAGTATTGTTAAGGAATTATTAAACATTAAATTTATTCGGTTTTTTCCCCCTTAAAGTAACACACATTAAAATACTGTTATTCATTTAAAAGTTACGCCTATCCAATTAAAGTAATGTGCAAATAATTTGAATTATGACAAGGGTATGACAATATTCAAATTTCTCTTTTAATTAACACCACAATAGGCATAAATAATTACAATTAATATTTAAAGAAGTAACTAGTAAAACGAGATCAAATGCTGGAATTCTACATGATTCAACTCGTACTTTTTCTTTTCTATTGTATGATTGTATGTTATCTCAATTTATGGAAACTGTTTTTTTTTTTAAAATTATTTTTATTACTATTATTATTTTTTTTTAAATTAATGCAAACCCATTTCATGGAACAAAGTGATGTGCTGTTACGAATTGCAAAATGCTTTTATATGCTAAGAATTTTTACAATTGCTATCAGTATGCTAGTTGTGAAAGGAGCTTCTCCAAACTGAAGTTGATACAATGAGTGATTAAAGACCATAAAATTAATATATATAAACACCCAGTGGTGTGGTTCTGTATGTTTGTAACGTAACGCTGAGGAGCGATGTACGACAGTCTACAGCAGTTAGTTTAGTTGAAACGCTGAGGAGCGATGTACGACAGTCTACAGCAGTTAGTTTAGTTGAAAAATCGTGTTTTGATGAGCGCTGTAAAAATATTTAATATGATGACGTCATTGTTTGATGTGCATCGGTACGCAAAATACAACCCCTATTATTATTATTAAATAAATACTTTGCGTACATTTCATAAAGTTTAATAATTCGTATTTATCAAAAAAGGACAAGTTAGTTGGTCTTTAAAAAAAAGGTTGGCGCCGTAGGCGCCCCAAAAAAGGGGGCGCCGCAGGCGCCACGGCGCCTGGCACAATCTAGTCTTGTAATATTGTCCATAGACTAGATATTACAAATAATTTGAAATTTCGATAGCATAATTCACGATTTTTCTACTATGAAAGTTAGTAAAGTAAATTTATAAATTTATAAATATGTTTACATACTAATGTATACAGTTTCTTTGTAAAAAAAAATCACTTATCTATAAAATATATACAATTGAAAAGTATATTGATTGGTAATGTTTTTGGAATACGTGTTGCCTCATTGGGACGGCGAGGGGGGGAGGTTCGACCTGCGACCTCAGTAACTTTCTTTTGGTCTTTAAAAAAACAATCTTATATTTTTATATGTGTGTATTTATATGTATATTATTTTGTTCAGCCCCATTTATTACTGCTTACATAAATATGGCATGAAATGGTAAATCTAAATATTTTCCCTACCTTTACATCGCTTCAATTATTTATTCATGTTAATTAATGTATACAAATCCATCATATGATTGACTTCAGGGGTCACCCTTAAACGACTTCACGCTATTTGGCTGATTTTTCCCCCCCTCCCCCCCTTAAAAACCGTATTTTCTATTTGTAAATGAGCATGTTTAAAATCAATTTTAGTCATTTAAGTATGTTTTTAGTGTAAGGCTGCACTATAATATCGTAGCACGCTTGAAGCTATGTAAACCATCATTAAATAAAATGTCGGTAATCAAATATGTAAGTGGAACTTTTATTTAACGTTGCCCGTTTTTTATGTGACGTCACATTTATTAAACATTTCCCCCCTCGTCACAAATGTGTGAAACCACCCTCCCCGGCGCGTGACGTCATCGTAGACGGCCTCTAAAAGGGCGGCAAATTGGAGACCGCCCCGGGCGGCAAAAGTTCTAGCTACGCCACTGGGGGGGGGGGGGCTTCTCAGCTCTTACGTCCCCTAGGGGCCTGAGAGGGTTTTCCGGGAAGCCAGATGAAGAGCTCGGGACTGATGATTTTCTTCCACATGTAGGATATCTTCCAGCAACTAACTACAAGTCAATCAAACCATTTATCTCTACTAACAAGTCAATCCCACCATTTATCCCGACTAACAAGTCAATCCCACCTTTTATCTCTACCAACAACTAACTACAAGACAATCCCGCCATATTTCTCCACTTCCACCCCTGTTTGGCGATCAGACTGAACTGAATACCACTACAACCATTTGAAATAAAAATGATGTGCATGTCATTTAGTGATATTTATGTCACATGATTGAATGTCACGTGACTTATCTGTCTAAAAGGCATCGTGCTGAGAACCGAGCAGACATCTTTTGTGTCACCGACCGTTTAGCCTCCAAATAACCGGGCATGCTGAAAGCAAGAGGCGCGTCCAACAAGAGGCATAAGACAGTCGACAAAAGGCCTTGAACAAAAGGCAGCGGGCACTTGGTTGTGATCAAGTGGTTCAAAGACTGAACACGCCCTGCTGGGTGGGCGTGGTCGCAATGCCAGGTTTCAGCCGACTGGTAGAAAGTATTTTTTTAAAAATGAATTTTTGGGTGGAAATGATTTGTTGGAAATTCATTGTTGCATATCGTCTTCTTGATTTGTGTCTTGTCAAACTGGTGTGTTTATTATCCGAGACATTTTGCTTAACTGAACAGAGATTTTTTATAAAGTGACGCTTTAGAAACTTGAGAGTAAGAAAGAATAGGAGATAGCACTGGTAGTGATGTGTAAGCTGATGGCACTGTTGGTTATGTAAGCAGATGGCACAGTTAGTTATGTTAGCGGATGACACAGTTAGTTATGTAAGCAGATGGCACTGTTGGTTATGTAGGCAGATGGCACAGTTAGTTATGTAAGCAGATGGCACTGTTGGTTATGTAAGCAGATGACACAGTTAGTTATGTTAGCGGATGACACAGTTAGTTATGTAAGCAGATGACACAGTTAGTTATGTAAGCAGATGGCACTGTTGGTTATGTAAGCAGATGGCACAGTTAGTTATGTAAGCAGATGGTACATTTAGTTATGTAAGCATATGGCACAGTTAGTTATGTAAGCAGATGGTACATTTAGTTATGTAAGCATATGGCACAGTTAGTTATGTAAACAGATGGCACTGTTGGTTATGTAAGCAGATGGCACAGTTAGTTATGTTAGCGGATGACACAGTTAGTTATGTAAGCAGATGACACAGTTAGTTATGTAAGCAGATGGCACTGTTATTTATGTAAGCAGATGGCACTGTTATTTATGTAAGCTGATGGCACTGTTGGTTATGTTAGCAGATGGCACTGTTAGTTATGTAAGCAGATGGCGCAGTTGGTTATGTAAGCAGATGGCACAGTTAGTTATGTTAGCAGATGGCACTGTTAGTTATGTAAGCAGATGACACTGTTAGTTATGTAAGCAGATGACACAGTTGGTTATGTAAGCAGATGGCACAGTTAGTTATGTTAGCAGATGGCACTGTTAGTTATGTAAGCAGATGGCACTGTTATTTATGTAAGCAGATGGCGCAGTTAGTTATGTAAGCAGATGGCACAGTTAGTTATGTAAGCAGATGGCGCAGTTAGTTATGTAAGCAGATGACACAGTTAGTTATGTAAGCAGATGGCGCAGTTAGTTATGTAAGCAGATGGCGCAGTTAGTTATGTAAGCAGATGGCACTGTTATTTATGTAAGCAGATGGCGCAGTTAGTTATGTAAGCAGATTGGAATTTTAAATGATGTAAGAAGATAACACTGTTAGGGATTTGAAAGTATTAAAATTATTCAAAGTTTATATTTGCAGTCCTTAAACTTTTAAAGAACGAGAATGCATAAATTAACATAATTTACTTAAGATTTTTAAAAAGCCATTTGAAATGGAAAACTTTCTTAATGTCCACGAACACATCTTGTCGTTGTTTGTGCGCCAACTGTTTACCTGTTCCTTTGGTCCGATGAAGATCTCCCTGTGGCATGTTTAAAACAAGTGTTTGACAGTGGCTCCTTTGAGATAGGATGGGGACGGGGGTGGTAATGGTGGGACGGGGGTGGTAATG
>MUZC01000653.1:121857-134421 GCA_002072015.1 Radix auricularia | reverse complement strand
GGGGGGGGAGCTCAAAAGTTCTTTCAAATAATAATTTTAAAAATGTTTAGCTCTTTTATTGGTATGAACCTGAAATGGATATTTATATCACCGCTAGCGTTAACTACACTTAATCAGTTTCACAAAACCATATAAGTATTAGAAGTTCGGTAATTCTTTGCATTACTTAAACACAAAGAAATAGGTTCATCAATAGAAACACTTGTTGATTTATTCAACCCAGACTCAATTCGCCGCGGTTAACATGTAAGTGTTAACTAAGGACGCGGTGGCGGGTGAAGAGTGGTGAGCCGGGGCTGATCGTATTCAAGCCTCACTTGTACTTGTACTATTTGTGTTGACCCAGAGAGAATGGGGCTTCTGATCGTAGTCAAACCACACTTGTACTATTTGTGTTGACCCAGAGAGAATGGGGCTTCTGATCGTAGTCAAACCTCACTTGTACTATTTGTGTTGACCCACAGAGAATGGGGCTTCTGATCGTAGTCAAACCTGGCTTGTACTATTTGTGTTCACCCAGAGAGAATGGGGCTTCTGATCGTAGTCAAACCACACTTGTACTATTTGTGTTGACCCAGAGAGAATGGGGCTTCTGATCGTAGTCAAACCTCACTTTTAATATTTGTGTTGACCCAGAGAGAATGGGGCTTCTGATCGTAGTCAAACGTCACTTGTACTATTTGTGTTGACCCAGAGAGAATGGGGCTTCTGATCGTAGTCAAACCTCACTTTTAATATTTGTGTTGACCCAGAGAGAATGGGGCTTCCGTGGAACAGTAACGATTACTATATTAAAGTTAACTATGGTTTCTGTTAAACGGTGGATCTCAAAATGTAAAACTAGGATTGAAGTGAATGTCAGGGACTGGTGATCTCTACCGCCATATCTCTCTCTTTTCCGCCTCCCCCCCCCAACACACACTCAATATTGGTAGCCACACAAATGATAATCAAATGATCCTTTAGAAAAAAAGTTGTTTAAATAATGTATAGCAGTAGCAGAGAATACTATTGAATTGATACTGGCGGTCTTGGGTTCACATGTCCGCGGTCAACCAATTTGAGATACACTGCCGTATAAATCAATGTCGCTTTTCCCTTTTGGGCTCCATTTCTTTAAAAAATGTATTTTTAACCATTCAAAAGTAGAATTCGTTTGTAGACCATAGAAGACGATAAGACTTGTGGAAACAATCTACTCAGCCTTTGTTGTGCACGTTGGTCAAATGAAAGAGAATTGATTCTTGTTGGTTGCTCCAGCTTTCATAAAGTTATTCTGGCAATGTCTTTGTGTTAACACCGACAACCGCCTCGACGTAGGAGGCTTGATCTTTGAAGCGAGGTTTAAAAGCATAAATGAGAAATACCGTAAAGTAGAAACTTCAAATTAACCGCGATGAACAAGTTAAACTTTGAGTAGCCGTTTATTTGAAGATATTTTCCCCTCATTTAACCCGAGATAAACATTAGGAAAAAAAATCTGAATGTCTCTGTGTTTACTTTTATTGTTGCTTGTTGTTTGATGTTGGGAAGGTGGGGTTATAGGGAAGACACGTGACACACATCATTGCACATCAATATATGTGAAAGTTTCAAATAAATTTTGAACGGATGTGAGCAACCACCCCTCACCCCAAAGGCCTCAGGTGATGATAGCATCTTTAACGCCCACCCCCGATCCCATGTCTCCATGTCCAGCGCCTCGAGACTGTGAGATACAAAAGGTTAGATTACCAATGCAGACATGTAGCCAGGGGGTCAGACGAATTATCCGGGCGGTATCGGCGTGTCGTTCGTTTTGTTGATTTTTTAACTTCCCGTCTCGAGAGTTTTTATATTTCAATTAACGCCCCTGTCTTCAAGATATTGATGATTATTTTTCGATCAATGGGACAGATATGACAAATAAAATTCCCTTTTATTTTAGATATCGTATATGACAGCACGTGTATTTTAATAAAGTCGCGGGTTGTTTTCTTTGGTTGTATTAGAAACTAACGTTATGTGCCAGTCTAAATTTAAAGTCTATAGTTCATTTTTCTGCGTCTAATTTATCCCATTTGGGGTTAATATTGACCTTTGGGGGAGGGGGGATAATGTAGACTCATTTCAGGTATATAAAATCCATTAGAATTTGATCCTAGGGGGGTAACGTCTATATAGATTTTGGGGTATTAGGCTAACAGGTTCGTCAACCTCTAGTCTAGTCTCCTTAAAAATAGCTGCAACGTAAACTTAATTTATTTGTTACATGCAGCTGTTAACATCTCTAAGATGACATTTAGTTTGTCGGACACGAGACAGTTTTGGAAATTGTTGAGAGATTCTTGGTGTCACAGTCGGACACGAGACAGTTTTGGAAATTGTTGAGAGATTCTTGGTGTCACAGTCGGACACGAGACAGTTTTGGAAATTGATGAGAGATTCTTGGTGTCACAGTCGGACACGAGACAATTTTGAAATTGTTGAGAGATTCTTGGTGTCACAGTCGGACACGAGACAGTTTTAGAAATTGTTGAGAGATTCTTGGTGTCACAGTCGGACACGAGACAGTTTTGAAATTGTTGAGAGATTCTTGGTGTCACAGTCGGACATGAGACAGTTTTGGTAATTGAGAGATTGTTAGTGTCACAGTCGGACATGAGACAGTTTTGGTAATTGAGAGATTGTTAGTGTCACAGTCGGACATGAGACAGTTTTGGTAATTGTTGAGAGATTATTGCTGTTGCAATTGCGTCGATTCAACATAAAAATATATAATTTTTACATTTAATGTGTGTAATGCGCCAAACTAATGTCTCATTGTACTATCTTTTACTCTAACATGTTTACAAACACACGTGTAAATTTATATATATATATTTATGTTTGTGAGTGAGTATGTATGTATGTATATATATATATTTCTTTCCGCGTGTGTGTTGAAAGGAGAAAGTGTAAACTTATTCTTCATAAAAAGTTTTGAAGAAAAAAACAATCTGAAAGTCAATAAAGATTCGTTCCGCTGTTATTCGGTGATAACACTGAGTCGTGTTAATGGCTGGGCTTTGTTGGACTAGACAAATACATCGATTTTCTAATGTTGTTTTGAATGCGTTCAAATGCTGTTGTTACGTCTAATTGTTGGAAGTAAGTGCTTGCTACAGTGGTCATTATCAAAGGACGACCTGGGATCTAAGACCTCCATGGTCAAGCATCGTGTCCAAAATTTCTGTGACAAGATTTTATGTAAATGATTAAAGTCATAGTTGATGAAGAATAATTTAAAATAATTAATCCTTTAATCTTGACTCGTGTTCCATTTTAATCTGCCACGTAAATAAAAAGCCTAGCAGTATTATTGTTTTGGCTGCTGTGAAGATAAATGAACCTTTGAACGTTACAACTCAGTGGAGACTTATAGTCACCAAGTACAAAGGCCCTAAGCGATCTGTTCCCTGCACTACTTACAAGACGTCTACGGCGTCACTGAATGATGGAAAGTTGGCTTTTACTTACTTATAAACATAACGAGAGCGATACATTCACTCGCATGCGACTTTAAATGTAACGTGTGACTAATAACTCAAATGAAGTGTGCCAGGCGGTGCGCATGAATTCACTGGAATGATACACGCCATCTCCACCCTTTCGGGGTCTTCCGCACCGATGGGCACCAAATACATTTAAGGTAAACTTAAGAACATGTGGAAGCTCGTTGACCTCAATAATTACACTATGCCTGTCATCCGCGGAAAGAAATACATCAGTGGCCCACATCGTGTTGAAACGGGCACGCCAACACGATTTTAATATATAATTGCAGCGTTTTATATTTGATATTACACTTTTTAAAAACTGTTCACACTAATCAAGTACTAATCTAGCAGTAATTAATTGTTTGTGAAATGAAAGTTGCCGAAGTTTAATGTTCAATTTTAACGATCATTTGGTATATATATATATATATATAACACTGATTCTTTAAATTTCTTTTTTGTTGTTGGCACTTTAAAAATTAGGGGTGGGGGAGAGTTCTGCTTGGTCAAAGTTCGCTTTATTTCCCAATTCAATACTCTATCTACACGGCGCCTAAACAAAAGGTATACATGCTTAGAAAAAATTAATTAAAAAATTCACTCACAAAGTGAATCTGCTTAACCAAGACGTTAGTTATTTCATGGAAATATCACCTTTTGATAACCAGATTAACTTTGTGAGTGGATGATTTGAAAAAAAGATAACTCACTCACAAAGTAAATTTTGAGACGAAATTGCTATGAAATAATGTCATTAGTGCGTACACTCATACCCCTTACCCATCCCGGACAGCACCCCATTTTTACATACACACATATTTATTTATGTACGCACACAGATTTAGTTAGGGCTAAGGCAGATGTAGGGGGAGGAGTTAGTCCGCACGCTTGATAAACTTCGCCAGATTATCGTGACGATTCAGAGTGAAAGTCGCACATCTCCCAATCTACTCAGGTGCAATTTGGCTATGCGATAGAGTATGTACATTTTGATGTTTTGTGTCGATGTCTGCTCTGCTGGCCTCTTTTGTGTTGACATATAAATTAAAGGTAAACTTGGAGATCGGTTATCACTGTGCGCCTGTCTGCTGTGGAGATCTCTTCGCTGATCTTTTATGTTTGGAGTTTGCCGCAGTTCTTGGTAAGTATAACTATAAGCCATCATTTCACTAACTTGTTTTGTTGGTGGGCACAGGGTATATTCTCTTCGTGTTTTCTATCATCAGTATCATACATTTCTATATTTTCTATTATTAGTATCATACATTTCTATATTTTCTATCTTTAGAATCAAACATTTCTATATTTTCTATCATTAGTATAATACATATCTATATTTTCTATCGTTAGTATCATACGTTTCTATATTGCATTTAAATAAGTTTGAGACAGAGCAATGCTAACAAATTCCAACCTTGCAGCTCCATTGTAGTCAAATACCCTGGCGGGAACTCGCTACTAGCTAACATAAATATAGAAACAATCTCTGACCGAAGGGTTACACCGACGAGAAACAATTTCAAAGGAATCGAAATATGATTTCAATTAACAAGTGTCAAAGACACAGTCACACTCAGAATAATGACTAGCGCAATAATTACCCACTACATAGAAATATAATTATTAAAGCAATGAACGTTTTTAACCAAAACTCGATATATTTGCGGAAGCTGTGTTTAAAGTTATTTGCTAGTTCTATAGAAATATATTTAAGAAAGTGTGATGCCGCATGTATCTCATCGTATTGAACCAAACAGTTATTGGTCTTGAGGCCTTAATCCGGAATCCGGCATCCTTCCGTCTCGCGAGACGATGGTGCATCACCGTTGGGTTGGGTTGCATTTTCTCGAGTGGCTGTGCAGTCCTATCCTTGAGTGACAGTCTTTGCCACAGTTTTTACACACGAGTTCTGTGCTTCCAAATTTTTTGGCCTTTCTCCTAGCTCTTCTGTCTGCAGCCTCCTCCATTCTTCGCTCCTCGGCTACTATGACGCCCTCTTTGACAAATGTGCGCCACGTAGATCGGTCTTCTGCCTTACACTCCCAGTCACTTGTATGTATTTTGGCTGCTTTCATATCCCTTTGACAGACATCCTTAAATCGCAAGCGTGGGCGACCTGTTTTCCTCTTTCCTGAAGCAAGTTCACCATATAGGAGGTCCTTCGGGATGCGGCCGGGGCTCATTCTTTTGACATGTCCTAGCCACCTCAGGCGTCTTTCACTAAGAATTGAGAACATGCTTTGGGTATTGGCCCGCGTTAGGACCTCACTATTAGGCACTTTTTCTTGCCATTTAATACCAAGGATGCGGCGCAAGCATCTCAAATGGAAGCTGTTAATCTAACGCTCTTGTGATGTATAAGTGGTCCATGTCTCGCTCTTGAGGCCTTAGCCTACGTTTTACCCACTAATCCAAACAGTTATTGGTCTTGAGGCCTGAGCCTACGTTTTACCCACTAATCCAAACAGTTATTGTTCTTGAGGCCTTAGCCTATGTTTCACCCAATAATCCAAACAGTTATTGGTCTTGAGGCCTTAGCCTACGTTTCACCCACTAATCCAAACAGTTATTGGTCTTGAGGTCTTAGCCTACGTTTTACCCACTAATCCAAAGTTATAGGTCTTGAGGCCTTAGCCTACGTTTTACCCACTAATCCAAACAGTTATTGGTCTTGAGGCCTTAGCCTACGTTTCACCCACTAATCCAAACAGTTATTGGTCTTGAGGCATTAGCCTACGTTTCACCCACTAATCCAAACAGTTATTGGTCTTGAGGCCTGAGCCTACGTTTTACCCACTAATCCAAACAGTTATTGTTCTTGAAGCCTTAGCCTACGTTTCACCCACTAATCCAAACAGTTATTGTTCTTGAAGCCTGAGCCTACGTTTTACCCACTAATCCAAACAGTTATTGGTCTTGAGGCCTTAGCCTACGTTTCACCCACTAATCCAAACAGTTATTGGTCTTGAGGCCTTAGGCCTACGTTTTACCCACTAATCCAAACAGTTATTGTTCTTGAGGCCTTAGCCTACGTTTCACCCACTAATCCAAACAGTTATTGGTCTTGAGGCCTGAGCCTACGTTTTACCCACTAATCCAAAGTTATTGGTCTTGAGGCCTTAGCCTACGTTTTACCCACTAATCCAAACAGTTATTGGTCTTGAGGCCTTAGCCTACGTTTCACCCACTAATCCAAACAGTTATTGGTCTGGAGGCCGTAGCCTACGTTTCACCCACTAATCCAAACAGTTATTGGTCTGGAGGCCGTAGCCTACGTTTCACCCACTAATTCCCTGAGATTCGCGGTACATCACAAGTAAATGAATTAACAAGTAATATAAATTATATAAATAATAAAAGTTAAACATTAATTTAAAAAAAAAACTCGTAAAAACAAACAAGTTTTTCACTATAAATCCTTTATATACGAGACATAACTATAAGGATGTTCATTATAATACGCAGGGGAAAACAATCCGAAAATACAAAATTCTAGTTATGTCTCGTAAAAGGTGTTTAATACAATGCGCACCGATCGTGAATATATTTTTAAAAAGTTCTGTCAATGTAATGCGCACCTTATTGCACTACACGAAATGTTGTTGAACATATTACGCACCACAACACTCTATCTCAAAAAATTAACATGAAATAAAGAGATAAATAATACAAATTCAATAATTCAATTACTGTTTATTCGATCGATCTGAAATTTTGATACATCATTCTTATCATGGGCACGAGTCTGTCAGCAAATTTTGAGCACGCTAGCTTACGAGAAAATGGGTGAAAAATAGATCCAAAGTTTTTTCGGCAAGGTCGGTCGTACGGTCGGTCGGTCGTACGGCTCAGACACCACAAGTTAATATGAAGGATTTAAAAAGAAAATATATTGCATAGAATATTAATTTTCTGCATTAGACACTCTTGGTGTCATTGCCGTGATTGTCGGCCTTGTGTTGAGATCAGTAGTATCCCCTTCTGACGACACGACCATAACAAATGAGCATGACAGCAAATACTCTTATCGGCCTGTGTGGTGTTTTGTAACTATCAGTTATACTCGCATCAACTATCGGCTCCGTGCTTGCAGAGCTCTTCAAACAATCACATGATATTTAACTGACGCTGTAGCAACCGATTTCATTGGCATTTGACTTACGAAAACATCTTTTTAAGAAAATACATTTTAAGTGCTCAACCACATATATTTATTGTTTGTTCCCAAAACCCTAGGTTAAAATTTGATCTTTGATCATCTGTCCAATGATTTGTTCCCACCGAGAAGTTCACGTTTCGATATGCTTATTCTTCTTCCTATAGGCCATAGGCTATATAACCTCTCTACTACTCTATTCTCCCTATTGCTCTTTCTGGCCTTGGATAATAATAATAATAAATTGATAATTTATATAGCGCTGTATCTCAGTAAGGAGCCGGGCTCACGGCGCTTAACATGGAGATAATAACACATATATTTTTTTAAAATAAACATTCATATCATACTAGTACTAGCCACATAAATGACAATACATTATAAATCAGTGACGTTAATCATTAAAAGAAATGTTGTTTCTTTAATTTTGAAAATAAATTTTGAAAAGATGTGTCTTAAGTGCAGTCTTGAAGGACTTAGTAGTTGAAATACTACGGGTGTGTATTGTTAGAGAATTCCATTGTTTGGCTGCACAAAAAGAGAATGACCTTTCGCCAAATGTTTTAGTTCGTAAAATGACCTTTCGCCAAATGTTTTAGTTCGTAAAATGACCTTTCGCCAAATGGTTTAGTTCGTATCTAGACAGTTACCACAGTCTCCAGCACCGCTCTAGATGACATCCCAGATATGCCACTCATGGAAGAACTTGATGGCGTGCCCACACAGGAAGAGCTGAGCAAAGCAATTGACAGCCTAGCTTGTGGAAAAGCGCCTGGGAATGATGGAATACCACCAGAGGTTCTAAAGAGTGGCAAGACAGCTTTACTCCAACCATTGCACGAGATTCTGTCCCTCTGCTGGGAACAGGGCTTCATCCCCCAAGACCTAAAGGATGCAAATATAGTGACACTATATAAAAACAAAGGTGATAGGAGTGATTGCAATAATTATCGCGGCATTTCACTCCTTAGTATTGTAGGAAAGACCTTTGCCCGCGTTATACTAACACGTTTACAGAGCCTAGCATCCCGTGTCTATCCAGAATCTCAGTGCGGTTTCCGGTCCGGTCGGTCTACCATAGACATGGTGTTCTCCATGCGACAGCTCCAGGAAAAATGCAGAGAGCAGCAGATGCCACTATACATTGCCTTTGTGGACCTTACAAAAGCCTTCGACTTCGTCAGTCGCAACGGGCTATTCCAAATACTGGCAAAAATCGGCTGTCCCCCTCACCTACTTGCCATCATCAGACAGTTCCATGAAAATATGCTTGGCACAGTGCAGTTCGATGGAGCTAAGTCAGAGGCCTTCCCTGTCAGCAGCGGAGTTAAACAAGGTTGTGTTCTCGCACCAACACTCTTCGCAATATTCTTCTCTGTACTTCTTCGATACGCATTCAAGGATAGCAGTGAGGGAATCTGGTTACATACCAGAGCTGATGGAGGACTTTTCAACACTGCCCGCCTCCGAGCCAAGACCAAAACGACGGATGTCCTAATTCGAGAGCTACTATTTGCGGATGATGCGGCACTAACAGCACATACAGAATCTGGTTTGCAACAACTCGTGTCAAGCTTCTCCAATGCCTGCAAAGAATTTGGTCTGCAAATCAGCTTGAAAAAGACAAACATCATGGCCCAAGACACTCGACCTCCTCCTACCATAAATATCGATAATGAAAACTTGGAGGTTGTGGACAGCTTCACCTACTTGGGATCCAAGGTCTCCAATACACTGTCCATTGAAGAAGAAATAAACAGCAGAGTTGGCAAGGCAGCTGCAACAATGGCTAAACTAAATAAGCGGGTCTGGCAAAACACCAAGCTAACGGAGAAAACCAAACTGTGCGTCTATCGAGCCTGTGTCATCAGTACACTACTATATGGGAGCGAGACATGGACCACTTATACATCACAAGAGCGTAAGCTTAACAGCTTCCATTTGAGATGCCTGCGCCGCATCCTTGGTATTAAATGCCAAGACAAAGTGCCTAATAGTGAGGTCCTAACGCGTGCCAATACCCAAAGCATGTTCTCAATTCTTAGTGAAAGACGCCTGAGGTGGCTAGGACATGTCAAAAGAATGAGCCCCGGCCGCATCCCGAAGGACCTCCTATATGGTGAACTTGCTTCAGGAAAGAGGAAAACAGGTCGCCCACGCTTGCGATTTAAAGAAGTCTGTCAAAGGGACATGAAAGCAGCCAAAATACATACAAGTGACTGGGAGTGTAAGGCAGAAGACCGATCTACGTGGCGCACATTTGTCAAAGAGGGCGTCATATTAGCCGAGGAGCGAAGAATGGAGGAGGCTGCAGACAGAAGAGCTATGAGAAAGGCCAAAACATTTGGAAGCACAGAACTCGTGTGCAAAAACTGTGGTAAAGACTGTCACTCAAGGATAGGACTGCACAGCCACTCGAGAAAATGCAACCCAACCCAACGGTGATGCACCATCGTCTCGCGAGACGGAAGGATGCCGAGTTGTCCGAGACTTCTATAAGTATAAATTATAAAGTAATCAGAATACATTTCTAATAGATTTTATTATGTGGCGGGAGGGGGGAGAGAGAAATGTTCAAGTGGCACTAATGTATTTTAAATATATCAAAATGATAAATGGGACGTCGGACTAATAAGTAATTGTTAACTGTTGACAAGAAATGGTTGATGGGTGTAATTTTCATAAGCAGTCAAATGTTTCTGTAAAAAGTAATAAACGTTGGTACCAATGTACACTGACCGACGCCGCGCAGCAGTTTAGAATTAACACTCAGAAAATTTTGAAAAAATTCTGCACAAAAAGTGGATGCTGTGCAACTTTGCAAAGGTGTTTTTGTTTTTTCTACTTTGCACACTGACCAATGAACCAGAGTGGTAACATTAGTCGGTACCATCACCAAGACTTAATGTATTGCAAGTCCTGCAGTCAGTGTTCGCTGATTGTTTATCTTGTACTTGGTACTGGAAGGTGGCGTTCGTAAGTTTATGTGGGGCAACTCAAGGCCGAGGCAATAGTTTAGACAGGGTGCGGTGGTGTGGGGTAACTCAAGGCCGGGGCAATAGTTTAGACAGGGTGCGGTGGTGTGGGGCAACTCAAGGCCGGGGCAATAGTTTAGACAGGGTGCGGTGGTGTGGGGCAACTCAAGGCCGGGGCAATTGTTTATACCGGCTACTGGAGGTTTTTCTCCATTACCGGGTAGCGATTTTCTCAGCTAACTATGCTAAGTGATGGATCTCACACTACTGGACTTACACCCCTGGCCAAGTGACGGATCTCGCACTACAGGACTAACACCCCTGGCCAATTTACGGATCTCAAACTTCAGGACTAACACCCCTGACCAAGTGACGGATCTCACACTACAGGACTAACACCCCTGGCCAAGTGGCGGATCTCACAGTACAGGACTAACACCCCTGGCCAATTGACGGATCTCAAACTTCAGGACTAACACCCCTGACCAAGTGACGGATCTCACACTACAGGACTAACACCCCTGGCCAAGTGGCGGATCTCACAGTACAGGACTAACACCCCTGGCCAAGTGGCGGATCTCACAGTAGGACTAACACCCCTGGCCAAGTGACGGATCTCACACTACAGGATTTTCACCCCCAGCCAAGTGACGGATCTCACACTACAGGATTTACACCCCCAGCCAAGTGACGGGTCTCAAACTACTGGACTAAAAACCCTGGCCAAGTGACGGTCTCACACTATTGGAATAACACCCCGGATAGCACGACATAGAAAATTTTATTCAGATTTCCAACAATTCGATTCAGGAATTAATTTTGTTTTCATAGCGCGTTTACTTTTTATTATTTGAAATTTTCTTAGCCTGGGCGCAGTTTGTATTTGAATTGGTTGCGGAAAATGGGGGGGGGGGGTAGTATTTATCGGACGTTAGTGAAATGGGGGTAGTATTTATCGGACGTAAGTGAAATGGGGGTAGTATTTATCGGACGTAAGTGAAATGTCATGGGTGATGCAAGACGAAGTTATTGATATACCAAATTACTCAGGTCGACATAGGCTGTTTGAAAAACGTGTTGAAATACGCATCTGTGACGTGTTCCACTAAGCCATCATCTTATGAGATTATGATAAAATAAATAAATCAGTTCTGAGACTGGTAATATCATTTCATTTCTTTAATAAGTTACATATGACTTGGGTTATTGTTTTAAAATTTAAAGTAAATCACTGACTGTTTTACCGAGTTTGCTTTATTTATTTTATTTTGAAAAAGCCAGATTTTAAAGCCAACTATTTGAAACTCAAAATTGTGCCAGAATTGAATTAACTGATCTCGACAATGGGACTCGTCCGATTTTAGTGGCTATTCAATTCTCTCATCCGGCCCCTGGAGACCTTTTATTTTTGACCATTTTTAACTCCCACCTCCCCCCTGTCAGAAACTGTCACAAATCTCGCCCCCGTCCCCCCTAAAGTAGGTCAAACTTTCGTACAAAAATAGATTTTTTAATTAACAAAATAATTAATATTTAAAATAAAACACCGTGACGTCACACATTGCCGGGCACCCCCTCCCTCCTGTCACAAACTGTCACACTTTCTAACACCTCCTCCCCCCCTGGAGCGTGACGTACTTTATGGACGGTCCCTTAATCTAAAAATACATAAATATTTTTACCCGTAGTTTACCATAAGGAACACGCGCAGGCCATCGACTTGACACACTTTCATCAGTGCAAGGTCGTCATGGCTGAAGCAAAAGTTGAGTTTCTTACATGTTTTGCATGCGAGATAATCGAAGACCCACAGCTGCAGTTTCAGGGGCGCTTTTCTGACTTGAATTCAAAAGCAGATTGAAATGAAACTATTTCAAAATTCACTTGAAGCAGATGTCGCCAGTTGCTCAGATGA
>MUZC01000653.1:94343-116737 GCA_002072015.1 Radix auricularia | reverse complement strand
TTGAGCATTTCATTGTGAACCTTGTCTGGCCCTGGTGCTTTACCAGTTTCGCATTTGTTGAGTGCGGTTTGCAACTCTGTCAACGTGAAAGGTGCTTCGAAAACCTCGATTTGGGGGCCCCTGCTTTGTCTCCTGGTGCCCTCCTTCCGCATTTGGTCGATAGTTTGGCTAAAGTCAGATCTGGCGCCTTTTTTATTCACCTGTGCGAAGTGCTTGTTAAACGCCCGTGCGCGCTTTGTTTCACTTGCACGTTGGCCCTTTGACGTCGTCAGAGGGTTGGGGTTTTTAGCTTTGCCCGCACCAGATAATGCATCGATTAGCCGCCAAACTTTTCTACCATCTGCTAGGTCGAGTTTTTCGCACGTATTGACCCATTTGGCCTTCTTCGCCTTTTCGACAGCAGCGCGGACTTCGGCCGTCAGTCTGTTGTACGCCCTACGAGCTTCGGGCGTCTTCAGCTTGGCAGCCTTTTTCCGTGCTTTCGCTCTTCGTTTTACCAAATCATTCAGGCTCCTGTCCCAGTAGGGCCTGAATTTTTGTTTCCCGTTTGTCCTCGGGATCGTCCGTCTCGCAACCCCGAGGATTGTGCCAATAAACTTCTCGTAGGTTTTATCCACGTTGTCTCCTGCAACGTCCAGCAGAGCGAGCTTGGTCTCGCTCTCGGCCTCGTATTTCCGCCAATTGGCCTTGCGGAACTGCCAATGCCTTCTATCAAATCGAGGTTTATCCGCACCAAGCACAAACTCGATCAGTATTGGGAGGTGGTCGCTTCCAACCTCTTTTAGTACTTCCAGTCTATGCCTGGACTCTAGGTCCGCTGAGATTAGCGTTAGATCTGGGCGGGACTCCGTGCTGTGTCCCGTGTGCAGCAGCGTCGGTTCGCTGTGCTCGTTTTGTAATCTGATCAGGTTCGTACCAATACAGATATCCTCAATGTATCGGCCTGACGCATTCCGTTCGGTATAGCCCCAGTCAGGAGACTGTGCATTGAAGTCTCCTGCTATAATCGTACGACTCAGCGTGACGTCTTCCCCAATTGGAAGCGTCATTGGGTTCCTGGGCGTATTATAGACATTAGTTACCGTAAAGCCAACGTCTCCTTTGAATACCCGTACAGTTAGGGTATCTGTGTTGCTGTAGCACTTGGCTTCCAGCAGCTCCACCGTTACATCATTCCGGACCGCTGTGGTAAGGCCCCGGCATCGCCGGTCGCACTTGCAATGGTATAGCGAGTAACCAGTTATGTGAAACGGCTTGCCCTTTAGAAGCGTCTCTTGGAATAAAGCTACGTCCACATTCCTTTCGTGGAGTAATTTAGTTACTTCGTGCGCCTTTTGCCTAATACCACAGACATTCAATTGCAAAACTACCAGGGCTTGTTCTGGACGGCCCTTCGCGCCCTTACCAATACGGTCAGTCGCCGGTTGACCGATGGGACATGGCCTGTCGTGCGTCACCACGCCCAGAGGGGTGGTATCTTCCCCAGCCAGCATACCACCATTAGCCGGAACTTGGGGGTTTATAAGGTCCATTCCAAGACCTGCTTTTTTCGAAAATAGAACCATTATTTAAGAGAGGGAGTAGGCAGAAATCTTCAACTCATTGAGGGCGATTCGTATGCGTTTCGCCCCTTGCCCAGAGAGTCTTCCGGTCTTCGGCATTCCTAGCCGGGCAATGTTGGGTATAGGCCTGCTCCTGTACCCCGCACCGGACCTCGCGGTGAGGTCTAGCCCGTCCTAACGTTATTACGATAGGAGCCGGTGCTTGTGTTTGGCGATGGCGCCGTGGTTATTAGTTTCAGGTCGCAGCCACTTCTGCTTCCTTACTCATCCCCCAGGCCGCGTAGAGGCTAACCACTTCTGAGGGAGACAGAACTAAAAGTATTGATTATATTCAAAATAATATGCACCGCGCAAAAAGTTAACGGCTAAACGCCCCTTAACTCTCTTGCTGTAAAACGGGGACGGGCAGGAGCGGGGTTGTGGTCACCGATGGTTTGAGTGAACTCCAGCAAACACGTGGATGTCAACAACCGACGGCTACCATACATTTATATAGAAATAAACTAAAGGTGCATTAATTAAATTACGGTACATTCGATCGATCTGAAATTTTGATACAATGCATTGTTAGATGACTCGAGTCTATGTGCAAAATTTCAGCTGGATAGCATCACAGGAAGTTGGTCATTCTTGACTTTTATTTTTCCGCCGTACGGACGGACGAGGAGACGACGGTGAAGTTAATATAAAGCAGCGTTTGTCAACCGCTGTTCCGCGGCACACTAGTGTGCCGCGACATGTTTCCTGGTGTGCCGCGGGATATTCCTATTCAAGAGAATTAGTTTATATATATATAGTCAATATAGGCACAGAGGTAAAATTTTAAACATTTTCTAATGGTGGTGTGCCTCGGGATTTTTTTCATGAAAAAAGTGTGCCACGGCACAAAAAAGGTTGAAAAACACTGATATAAAGGATTAAAAAATATCAAAAATAGCCACAGCTGAAATGAAAAAAATCATGAAGCCCGACTATAAAAAAAAAAGCTAAAGAGCCAACAACGCCTATCTTGCCGATAACTGGCTGAGACAATTACTACACGTTTTCGTCCTTGAGACCGGAGTTTTCGAACGTTGTGACCTGTAAGTCTCTGTACACAGATGTTACCTAATTTTTTAATTAGGTCTCTGTTGTGTCTATCGATACTCAATCAATGTGCTCTCGGCGTCAACTGTGCATCAAAACAAAGGCAGACTTGTGTTTGGCATAAATACATTCTAAGTTCTGTAGTTATCTAGTTGTTGTTTTTTTTTGTTGTTTTTTATACGGTGTTTTCATTTCAAATAGCTTCACTGGTTAATGGAGGCAGTAAACATTGTCTTTTTTCTTTTCTTGCAATTTCTTGCGGTTTTCTTTTTGAAATAGTTACCTACCGTCAACCATTACTTATCGCCAGTTAACTATCTTTTATCAGACGGTTAACCATCACATATCAAGAGTTAACCATCACTTATCAAGAGTTAACCATCACTTATCAAGAGTTAACCATCACTTATCAAGAGTTAACCATCACATATCAAGAGTTAACCATCACTTATCAAGAGTTAACTATAACATATCAAGAGTTAACCATCACTTATCGACAGTCAACAATGGCTTTGAAATATTTCACCGTTTCATACCAGCTCCAGCAGCTAAGAGCCTCTCCTTTATCAATCAATTAATACAACGGGAGAGAGATTTCCCCTAAAAAAAATTGTACATTGAGCTGTGCAAGGGTTCTATGTCTTTGTTAGAGTTTCAATGAGACTGTATTAGGAGAGACCCGCTACACCAGGAAAGTTTGTGTTTAATGAAAACATCAATGCATTGAGTGCTTCATGCGGTGCCTGCCAGACTGGTTCAATTTGGTGGTGGTGGTGGGGAGGGGGGCTGAGACAGGGTTAGTTGTGTTTTAGCACCAGTTTCGTTTAAAAGCTTTTAAACACGTTTTAATAAACTAACTTTCTTGTCTGTCGTGGTCTAAGCTCGTGATTGAATGCTCGGTGACATGTCGCTGTTCATTGCGCTAGACATTTTCATGCGCATTTGTACGGTGACAATAGATGTTCATAAAAACGGATTTAAAAGAAAAATTATTTCGATGGCATTCAAACATTTCAATGAAACCGCTTCTAGATTAAATCTACCAAAGAAAGAAATAATGGTAAAAGTTCTCATCTGCTCTTCTGTTCCTCCTTCTCTTACCTCTCCTCCTTATCCACTTTCTCCTCCCTCTTTCTAGGCCTTCTCTTTCTCATTTTCGTATTGAAGCCGTCAAGCATAATTTATTTCTTCGAGTTTGAACTCGCCAAAATGTGTCGCCTGTCTGGATTCTTGTATCCACATTTAACTGTATGTCAATGACGTATGGCGGGCCATTCACCTTTAATGTATGTCAATGACATATGATAAGCCATCCACATTTAACCGTATTGTCAATGACATGACGGCCCATCCACATTTAACTTATGTCAATGACAAGACGTCCCATCCACATTTATCTGTATGTCAATGACATGACGGCCCATCCACATTTATCTGTATGTCAATGACATGACGGCCCATCCACATTTAACTTATGACAATGACAAGACGCCCCATCCACATTTAACTGTATGTCAATGACATATGACAGACGGTAATAAATTGAGTAAGTGCTCGCCTCCTGGTGAAGTAATCGGTTTAAGACAAATCACAAACGTAATTTTCAAAACATTCAAAGTTTTAACACTAAGAATCCAAAGCACTTTGAAAATCTTGAAGTTTTATTTATTGTCGTAAATTTGTAAATTTTAGCTCACATGTTCAAACATCTGAGGCACAGATTTCAGGAGCTAGTCTAATAGAAAATACCCTTATTTTTCCCTAGAAAAATAGTGAAGTTAGCGTCATGTATTTTACTGAGCTGTTATTGAATAAATAAAAGTTTGCTGAATTGCTTTGACGATGACGATAAAAATATTTTCTGGGCGTGGTGCTAGCTTGGGGGATTAGAACCTGGTCTTACGCTTAGACCAAGACGTGTAACCGTTGAGATATTTATAGTATAGTGGTATTGAAATTTAATGAAAACAATTGTCACTTTATAAATAATAGCGTGACATTTCCTTTTTTCTTAATAATAGAAACACAACTTTAAAAGAGATATTTTGCCTTGTGCAAATATGCAAAGGGTGGAATTTGGCTCACAGAGTATAGACAGTAAAATTTAAGAACCACTGAACAGGGAGATTCCGTGTTTTTATTTTACTCTGACCCATCACACATTAATCTGACCCCCCCCCCCCACATACACACACAAACACACACCCTCGGAATATATTTATTACCCCGCAAAAAATCAAAGAAAAAAATGTATTCATAATGAACGTTGGTTAAATCAATATCAAGTAAAATAGGTAACGCTATAAATCTATTTTATACTTTGGTAGGCTATAAATTTAATTTATAATTCCGTGCACTATAAATCTTTTTTTATACTTGGGTTAGCTAAAAATCTATATTATTCTTGGGTACGCTTTTACTCTATTTCATTCTTGGTAATATTGAGAAGCATACAAACAAAGAAGCTCAAATAAATGTTTTAAGAATTAAAAACTGTTTATAATATGATACGTCAGTGCTCCCTCTAAGATTCGTTGGTGTGTGTGCAAAATAATAAACTTGTGCAAAACTGTACAGCGTCCATATTTGTGCAAAATTGTACAGCATCCATTTTTTTGTGCAAAATTGTACACTACACAACGAAAGTTTTTACATTTCCCGTTCAAAATTTACTGCGTTCCTACTACAACGCGACGCCGGTCAGATATTATTTACGCGGCTTAAAGGGGACATTCGTTGTGATTAGCGTGGATGATATAATTCTTATTTTTTTCAACATCTGGTTTATGTTTCATAAAATTCTTCTACCTCTAAAACATCCTTGATGTATGTTTGTGGGAATAGCGTTAAATATGTCAATATAGTATATTGTCATTGACGTGAAAATGAATGGGTTCAAAATCATCTATCCCACCCCACACCCTTTTGTGTTCCGCTATTGTCGTGTAAGGATTGTTTAATGTTACAGGCTTGGAACAGAGATGATAAATTATCATAATCAATATATTCCTATACTCCTTGATTTCACTCGGTTATCACCCAGTGATGCGCTATTGATATAAGCAGGTTAGAAGCAATAAAATAACACTGGCACTTTCAACGGGGAAACTACATTTTGTTGATCTAAAATCTGCGGTGTAAAAGGGATAGGGTGATGTAGTTGGAGAGATAATATAGAGTGCTCTGTTAAAGGTATGGGGTAAGTAAGAGTGCCTGTAAAAGGCATGGGGTTTAAGGCTATGATATAAGAGTGCCCTGTAAAAGGTTTGGGGTAAATAAGAGTGTCCTGTAAAAGGTATGGGGTAATGGGGTTCAAGGCTATCATATAAGAGTGTCCTGTAAAAGGTATGGGGTAATGGGGTTCAAGGCTATCATATAAGAGTGTCCTGCAAAAGGTATGGGGTAATGGGGTTCAAGGCTATCATTTAAGAGTGCCCTGTAAAAGATATGGGGTAAATAAGAGTGTCCTGTAAAAGGTATGGGGTAAATAAGAGTGTCCTGTAAAAGGTATGGGGTAATGTGTTCAAGGCTATGATATAAGAGTGCCCTATAAAAGGTATGGGGTAAATAAGAGTGCCCTGTAAAAGGTATGGGGTAATGGGGTTCAAGGCTATCATATAAGAGTGTCCCTTAAAAGGTATGGGGTAATGGGGTTCAAGGCTATCATATAAGAGTGTCCTGTAAAAGGTATGGGGTTCAAGGCTATCATATAAGAGTGTCCTGTAAAAGGTATGGGTTAATGGGGTTCAAGGCTATCATATGAGAGTGCCCTGGTGCAAAGAGAAAAAACTCGCATTCAAAGTTGTTCAGCATACAATTCACTGTGCGTTAGTTCTAAACTTCTGCGCGGCGTCAATGAGATGTCCGCGCAACCGCACAGCTCAATTAAAGGGAACATTGCCCTGGTGTACTGCACGGTTCAATGGAAAAGACGTAAACAAGGTAAGGGTTAGCCTGACCGGACGTAAAAAAACAGCGAACGTTTCGGCAAAGAGCCTTTATCAACGAACATACAAGACACAAACAAAACGAAAATAAAAAATGAAGGAACTTAGCTAGCTAAGTTCCTTCATTTTTTATTTTTATTTTCGTTTTGTTTGTGTCTTGTATGTTCGTTGATAAAGGCTCTTTGCCGAAACGCTCGCTGTTTTGTTACGTCCGGTCAGGCTAACCCTTACCTTGTTTACGTCTTTTCCATTGAATTTTGTATAAGCCTGATTGCAGTCCTACCCCTCATTTTGTGTACTGCACGGGGAGGGTAGGCGCGCTAACTGGAATTCATAACAATTATTGGAGTTTTGGTTGTTTTTATAATTATTAATTATTATTATTTGTTGTGTTATTTCTAGTTTACTAATAATAACATATGGTTTCTCACATACCTGACACGTCCTTTGGATTTTGGAGTCGTGTTTATATTTGTTTGTAATTTAATACTTTTTTATTTTTAAAAGTTATTTTTTTTTAAACATCAGATTTATAAAAAAACATTCACGTTACTTTGTAAAAAAAAAAAAACGACTATCCAATGAATAGCTGTATCATCATATCTAAAAGAATGGCATGGCATGATGTGTCAATAAGATCGCTTTCACCCCCCCACCCCACCCCCAGCCCTCAAATCTCTCAGTAGCGCCAGACTTGTACGTGTAGTAAAAGATGGTCACGTACTGTATTCAATCGTGTGTTGACATAATGTAAACATTGACGCACGTAATTCTTTATGGGGGGACACAAACCCTCCTCCCTGTTGTCGATAGGAGCTGTCCGCAGCATCACGCGGCTGGATGCCATTGTCTATTGTTGTCACCCGCACGGCTGTGTCAACACGTTCCGCCCCAACGTACTGTACACTCGACTATTTGGTAGTCCTTACACTCTCCATGCTTTTAATGAGAGCCTTATGTTTGTGGTAAGAAGAAGAAAAAAACGCTCGTAAACATGTGGTACCCATCATTCGTGTGGATACACCTGGGTCGTGAATGGGAATGACCCGGCCTTACATTGAAAAAAACTTTATAGCTTAGCCCCTGCAGTGTTGTGGGATCACCTTTAGAGAAGATTTCCCCATCAGTGTTCATGATGCGAGTTACACCCCTGAAGTACTCTTCAGATACCTGAGATTATTATTGCATCTCATGTCAACATGGCTATAAATAGTTTCAGCGTTTGGTGAAGACATTACTTTTTAAAACATTAAATTTGAAAATTAAAAAAAAAATTACTGCCTTTTCATGTTTAAAAAAAAAATAAATGGAACTTCCTATCAACGGGCCATTTTTTAGGAAAATTGTATAACCAGCTATGGGGCGTTTTAAATTTAGGTTAAACATCAGATTTTTGTTTAAAATAAAGAATAGTCAGGTGAAAAGGTATTCTCTGAAGCGTCATCATTACATAAACATACAATTCTATTGGTATAAATTAATTGTGATGTAATGCTATCTGCAAAACTAAAGATGCGTAACATGAGATTTAAAAAAAAAACACCGTTATGGGACGTAGATCTACATGTAGTCTGATTTTAAACATTTTGTGTTCCTAATCGTGGTGCCGTTTGGTCATTAGATTATGATTACCAGTGTGGTGAACTGGCAACCAAATAAAATTTGATTACTCGAAAGTGTTGGGTAAAATAGAACATGATAATATGGCTGATACTCATGCTAGTCACTTGAACTCACCGGAGCCCGTAAGGAAAACGTTTAGACCGGCTCAACTTTGTGAACCTTGCTGAAGCACAATGAATCATTTGACCTCCAGTAATCAATGTAAAATATCTTTCATGCGTTGTACGCCAGCAGCAATGTGAACACAGGACAATCGCATGCGCTCGCAGCCGAGATTTTGCCACCGCTCATCTAATGATTAATCAACAGCAAAAATTGTAGGTGGGCGCGCAATCAGCTATCGGGAAAACCCCATGTAAATCTGGACGCACTAGGGCACCACTCTTCCAAGCCCAGCACATTGCAGGACTTGTGATCCTTATTTACAAACGTGATCCTTGTTTACAAACGTGATCCTTGTTTACAAATTCGATCATTGTTTACAAACGTGATCCTTGTTTTAAAATAACATAAGTCTCATTATTAATGTCGTTTATTACCTCATGTTGACAATTAATTTGATCTCTGACTATGATATATCATCAACAGGTTTCGACTTGCCGTTTTTGTTTTTGTTGTGAGATTATTGTTTGAATTATTTAAATCATACTCTGGGGAGATAACCGGGCTTTGCCGGCTAATCCCATTATCTACACTACCTTCATCTGAATCAGATTACCTGTATCGACAGAGCCTAGTTTGTGTTGTCGTGTTGGTTTAAGATGTCTCAATTCAAAAATCAGACATGGGCCCTCCATGGCCTTAGATGTAATTCTGTATTCACCAATGCTCTATACACACCTTGTGGCCTTATCCATCGTGTGATTGTTCATGTATATATAAAGTCTGATGTGTGTCTTCCAGTTCCCTCATTCACCACCTAATCCCCAATGTTTACTTTTATGTGTCCCAATATCATTATATAACTTTTTTCTGGAAACATTAATGCAATTATAAAAAAAAATTGAACTCAGCCATTATCAATTGTCGTTGGCCCTTAACGTCTGCGCATCACAGAATGTCTAACCTTGGCGTCTGCGCATGAGTAGAATGTCTAACCTTGGCGTCTGCACAGGAGCAAAATTTTTAATGAGCTCAGCAACGCCGCTGATGGGGTTTATTATTGTGTGTTTTAAAAATTAAAGCTTTAAATAATTATCTTACGAAGCAGCTCTGGTAGCTACAAAATATCTCTAAGGTTGGACTATTTTATGTTGACATTTAGATGGGGATAAAAATACTTTCAACTTCAACGCTCCTTTTGGCTCATGACAACTGTCACTTTACTACCGTCGGATCCAATGATCTATGACAAGTGTCACTTTCCTACCTTAGAATCCAATGATCTATGACAAGTGTCACCTTACTACTGTCGGATCCAATGATCTATGACAACTGTCACTTTACTACCGTCGGATCCAATGATCTATGACAAGTGTCACTTTACTACCGTCGGATCCAATGATCTATGACAACTGTCACTTTACTACCGTCGGATCCAATGATCTATGACAAGTGTCACTTTCCTACCGTAGGATCCAATGATCTATGACAAGTGTCACTTTCCTACCGTAGGATCCAGTGATCTATGACAAGTGTCACTTTCCTACCGTAGGATCCAATGATCTATGACAAGTGTCACTTTACTACCGTCGGATCCAATGATCTATGACAAGTGTCACTTTACAACCGTTGGATCCAATGATCTTTGACATGTGATGTCATGACGGGGACGGCGCACACCGTCTCCCCGTTAACAAAAATTAACTTAGCTCGGGTCAATTTCAATGTACACAGTCGCGTGCCCCTGTTGGCCAAGGGGCGGGTAACTGATCAAACATCATTAACAACATACATTACATATAGACACGTCCTATACGATCCGTGGTTAGACAGACATGACTTTAAAGACTCTCTCTCTCTCTCTCTCGCTCTCTCTCTCTCTCCCCCTGGTCAATGTTAGAATCTATCTGTAATGGTATCACCTGTCAAACACAAAATATAATTGAATGTTTTCCATGTAAACTATATTTGAACCAACGTTTGTTGTTCAGTTGACTGTACATCTCGTATGTTTATTTATCAAGAGGCGTCTATCGTTTCATTTACTCCATGTCTGTTCAACCTGTAAATGTTTAACAAAATATCATTTACTCCATGTCTGTTGAAGCTTTAAATGTTTACCATAATGTCATTTACTCCATGTCGCCAATACAATTTGTGTTAGTCCTGTATAATAAAGGTGTCATAAAGACTTAAGAAAAGCACCGCTTCCATAGCTGAACGTTTTCTTGAATAGAGAATGATTGAATGATTGCTTTGGCTTGATGGACACTTTGTGGTAGTGGATTTTTAGAAGGCCGCACCCTTTAAAATTGGTGCATTCTTTAGTTGGCATTTCATTTTAGAAGAAAGTAAAAATGGTATAACAAAAATGTGATAGAAGCAATGTTCTGACTCTTTATATTCGAATGATTGACTGCAAGTGTGCGTTCCGTGGAATGTTTATCTCTATAACAGAAAACAGCTGCTCACAGTGATATGTGTTACGAATTATGGGCATAGTTTGAACCACTGGCAGACGACATCATTGATGAAACAAACTGTGCAGGACTTCAGCAATGTACTTTGCCTTCATCTAGGGTCCATTACACTGCAGCTCTTTAAGCTCCATTTAGAAACTTAAAGATAAAGTTCCCACATCTATTGCTAGTGACTTACTAGTGAATATTCACTCTCTTTTGGATCGAGCCGTTAGGCTCTTAGGACCCGGAAAATTTTAGCGTCTGCTAGCCTCAGCAAGCGGGCATCGCCATAGAGGTATTCGTCCGCAGGTACCGGGACTTTTTCCTCCAAATACCCGCACAGCTCGGGTTGGTTGGCCACACAGACGACATGCCAATTATCTTATCTTAGATATACAGACGCTCCTTCTATGCAGAAGATAATTGCGTCCACAGACCATGAGAGATGATCTGTTGGCAAGTGATGCAGCGGTCACAGGCCACAGCTATAGGGGTTCCACGCATTACCCCAGCCGCCTAACTATTGTCTAGTTAGGTACCCATTCGGAGCTGGGTGACTCGGGGGCTCCTCAGGCCGCGAGAACAAATCCTCACCTTCGTGTGGATTCGAACCCGTGACCATCGGTCTGACAGTCGAGAGCGCTACCTCTCGACCACCACGTCCCACAATTCCGCTCTAGTGTTAAACTAACTACACAACTCGAAATTAAAATTCTGCGTTTCAAAATCACTAAAGCGATATAATAATAATAATTCGATTATTTATATAACGTAGTACCCCAGGCAGCTGCGGCTCACAACACTTCACATAAAAGTAGTAATGTTAGTAATTATCAATGTATTCAGTGTAAAACATTCATATCCTAACTACAGCAAATAATGACATGTGTACATGTTTGTTCTTGAGATTTCTTGTCTATTAGAGGCACCCACCAATCATCGTCGGCGACTGCGATTCCTCCAAGGGCATAGAGTACCTACGTGAGACCTAAAGGTATTCCTATCCTGGGCCAGCTTATCATAGGCCACCTACGTGAGACCTAAAGGTATTCCTATCCTGGGCCAGCCTATCATAGGCCACCTACGTGAGACCTACAGGTATTCCTATCCTGGGCATGCCTCTCCAGGATCTTCCATTCATAGCCTTTCTCAAAATGTTTGCCCCCTATTCTCTGCACTAAGTTTTTCTTGGACGGCATCTTTTTTCGCTTTCCCCTAGTATTCCGTTTCATGGCGTGCCTTGTATTGATGCAGGTTTTCTTAGTGTATGACCAATTCACCTCCACAGCTTCTGGAGAATCTCTTCCTCAATTGCTGCCACAGTTCCCGGTTGATGATTTTGTCCGACCAATAACTTCTATGAAGCTTTCGTAGACAGTTGTTGATAAAGGACTGGATTCAGGTCACATAAGCTTCGTTCGTTTATCATTTAAAGAAATGTTTGATTGTTGTTTAAATAATTTAGAAAATAAAGTTGAAGTGAAATGAAGGTATGAGAACTCTGCGCAAAGAAAGCTACGATTTTTAAAAATAAAAATAACTTTAAAGTTTGCATTTCAAAAGACTATTATAATTATATCATTGATTTAATACAACACGCCACGGATAAATGAAGTCAGCTGGTGGTGATTATAAACATTGGATTCTGATAAAGTTGAAGGTTTGTAGAAGATATAGCGCTACTCTGGGTAGAAACAGTAACGAGGTAGAAGATATAGCGCTACTGGGAAGGGACGGCTTTAGGGATAGGCAAACCTGGCAGCCGCCTAGGGTCCCCGTTTAGTCTTATCATTATAAGGGGCCTCGCACAAGAATCATTCCATATTTTTTTCTATTAAATTTAGGGCAACCCACATTCACTTCGCCTAGGGCCTCCAATTCCCTAAAATTCCCTGTACCGGGTAGAAACAGTAACGACATAATTAAAGGGAACTTGAAATTATCTCTTCCTAAGCTGGTCTTGATATGTATGAACCGAAAACAAAATATATGATAGTTTCAAGAAACACCTAAGATGATGTTATGATAAACATCCACAAATTAGAGAGAGTGGATACATTCAAATAACTAGGAACAACTACAAATGAGCAAAATGAGATAATATTTGAGGGAAAAGAAAGGATAACAGCAGGCAACCGTTCCTAAAAAAATCTTTTAGTATGGAAAAACCTCAAAGGGAACAAATACAATATGCACACCTCTATTATAAGACCGTTACTAACTTACAACTAGTAAGACGTTGACCCTGACCAGAAAAGCAGAGAAGCTGGTCAACACTTGTGAGAGGATAATCCTCCGGAAAATATATGGCTTGATGATAGATCTGGAGAATTCTCACAAACCAAGAACTTGCACATTTGTACCAAAAATTCACCCATAGTCACAATGATTAAAGAAGGAAGACTACGCTGGTAGGATATGTTGAAAGGATGCCAGAATGTAGAGCACCAAAATTATTTACAGGCAGAAACCAAAAGCAGACGACTCACTGGTTGCTCAAGACTGAAGTGGATCAATGAGGTGGAAAGGACATACATCTGCTGTGGGTTCGGGAATGTATGACGAAAGCCATGGATCGATCCAAATGAAAGGATGTTGTGGAGCAGGCCAGGGCCGTACATCTTATATGATGATATGTATTAAAGTCCCCCCCTACACTTTCCAGCTTGATGAATTAACCCACAGCGATCCCTTAAGAACGATGCTGTGATGCGGCACAATTCTCCTGCATCTATAACTTCATCCTTCCAACTGGCACACTGTTTTGACGCATATGACACATCAGTTGTCAGTCCAACACGTTTGTTCCAGATATTTCATAATGGTGTGTTCGAGAGTTTTTGAGAAATTTTTAAAAAGCACTTGTGCTGAAAACTTTTTTCCCTCATTTATTTGTATGCTGAGACCACGCGTCATTATCTCAGTGTATGCCACGTGACTTTTCCCCAAACTAGCTGAGGTTAAGAACTTTTGTAATACAACGTAACTTTCGTCTATATTTATCTCTGACCCTGACCTCATCGCCACTTCTACCCGGTCCTTTTCTTGTAGTAATTTTGTTTTTCGAAAGTTTTAAATATGTTCTTTTTTCCCCATTTGACATTTTTCTATATTTTTGTTTCAGTTTCAGCTTCAAAGCATCAGTCGCTTACGATTATATCTGAATATTCACATGTGGATAATTTGATTATGTACACATGCGAACTTTGTCTATATAGACACGCGAACTAAATCTGCATGTATTTATGTGGAGTGTTTTTACGTACACCTACCAACAATGTCATTATGTACACATTCCAACAATGTCTTCATGTACACATTCCAATTTTGTCTTTATGTACACATGCCAACACTGCCTTTACGTTTTACGTACACCTGCCAACAATATATGCATGTACACATTCCAATGCTGTCTTTATGTACACATGCCAACAATGCCTTTATGTACACATGCCAACAGTGCCTTTATGTACACATACCAATAATGTCTTTATGTACACAGCCAACAATGTCTTTATGTACACATACCAATAATGTCTCCATGTACACATGTCAACAATGCCTTTATGTACACATACCAATAATGTCTCCATGTACACAGCCAACAATGCCTTTATGTACACATACCAATAATGTCTTTATGTACACAGCCAACAATGTCTTTATGTACACAGCCAACAATGTCTTTATGTACACAGCCAACAATGTCTCCATGTACACATGTCAACAATGTCTCAATGTACACATGCCAACAATTTGTGTTTTACAAATTCTATTCTGCTTCTTAAATCCTGTTGTTTCCTGTCACCGATACGGGTCTATGCTAGCACTCAATCCACACACATTTAGCATTAAGGTGTTAATTTCTCGATGCGTAGGACTTAGCTGACAAGTGTTTGGGGGGGACTTTGATGTGCGGTGGAGGGGGGCGCTCAGGTGTGTTAAGACATTTTTTTATTAAGAACCTCGATTGATATTGCAAAGGAAGCGACGCTAAAAGATTATAACATAGTGTTCTTTATACTGCGGGTAGTGTAGAGGTTCCTAATGCTCTACTGGTTATGAAGTTTTAAGATCTGCTAAATGGCTAAATATTGAATGAATGGTTTTAAGTAGAAATATATAAAACTAGATACGCTCCGCGGAGTTGCATACGCCCGCATACTTGCACATGGATAGTGCAAAGGAAAGGGAACAGAAAATACACAAACTACAGCACGAAGAAATCAGAGAAGAAAATACACAAACTACAGCACGAAGAAATCAGAAAAGAAAATACACAAACTACAGCACGAAGAAATCAGAGAAGAAAATACACAAACTACAGCACGAAGAAATCAAAAGAACGCGAGTGAACCACCGATGCATTGTTGGTAAAGAAACATTCGCACAGCGGTTATTTGCCTTCCCACCACCATTCTCCACCCTATCTTGCCAACCATTAACTGTGTTTGGCCTACCCTAGCGTCGGTCAGCCATGTTGGCAATAACAGGGTAAAAGAACGGACACAATCACACATTAAATTTTAAAAAAAAAATGTTTTCGCTGAGGCTAGAACCAGGGACCTTCCCGTTTAAGGTGGATGTGATGACCACAACACTACGAATCTGACGTTGTTATATGAAGGAACAACGCAAGTGAACGCAAGAAACATTGTTGGTCTCGAGACATTGGTCGACCTCAGTGCGGGTCATTCGTCATTCCTGTTTGCACATACTCGCTTTGGTATATTATATATATATACTAGCGTACCCCGTTCGTGCGTTGCTACGATTTTCAAACAAAGGACAATCAAGGAAATTCTTTAAGATAACATTTAATTTACATAGTGTCATGTGTATAAGAATATTGCTAAAAATGAATGTTTATCTGATTGTCATAAAAGCCTTAATACAGCTTTCATCATAAGGAAATATTTGGGTACACCTAGGCAAAGGTGTTACATAAAAATTGATGACACATATTAAAAGAGTATAGATCCTAAAGAGGTTCCTTTCCTTTCCTTCGGGGCCGGGGATTCAAAATCTTTATTTCATAAATGTTTCAGGCTTAAATCATTGCCAATTTCACACAAATTTGAGCATTAATGACACATTTATCCGTCGGGTTCCAAATTCAAATTGAAATTGGTATTATATCAAGCATCTGGACCAGTTTGGACCCCTGGGCTCTCACACGTTAAAAACTTTTTTAAAATACCATTTTTAAGTGTTATTTAAATGTTGTGGGGATACATTTGGCTTTGAACAGATAAAAACAAAATTTAGAAAACGTCTTTTGCTTTTGCTGAACAATAAGGTGATTACTTAATTTTTAAATCAAATTTAAGAATCACAATAACTCAAAATCTTTTAACGATACAATGATAAAACTTTGTACTGATTATCTCTATGCATTCTTATATTAATATTTTTAAGAGAGATTTTTCAAGTTTAACAAAATACTTTTGAAAATGTCTTACAGATTTGTGGGTCATAAAAATAATGGGATAAATACATAGAATTTTAAATATATATTTTAAAAAAATAATTTCAAAAGAGATACATTTAAAAATTCTCTGGAAAAGCTTGTAAAATATTATTTATCTTATATCTTATATCTTAGATATACAGACGCTCCTTCTATGCAGAAGATAATTGCGTCCACAGACCATGAGAGATGATCTGTTGGCAAGTGATGCAGCGGTCACAGGCCACGGCTATAGGGGTTCCACGCATTACCCCAGCCGCCTAACTATTGTCTAGTTAGGTACCCATTCGGAGCTGGGTGACTCGGGGACTCCTCAGGCCCCGAGAACAAATCCTCACTTTCGTGTGGATTCGAACTCGTGACCATCAGTATGACAGTCGAGAGCGCTACCTCTCGGCCACCACGTCCCAAAATATTTTAGCTACATATGTGCCGAATTTCGGTTCTTCATATGTAAAAACAATGATGCATCGTTCACGGTTATGAAAAAACTACAAAAAACAAATGACAAAGAAAACAGATAAAAACACTATTGGGTCAAGATATCATTCAAATTTTAAATGAAAGTGTTAGAAAACTTTCATTTCTAATTATTGAAAATATAGGAAACATATTTGACATTTTAATGAGTTTCAAATAAGGTTTGCAACATGCTTACGAATTAATTTCAAGAACTCCCCTCCCCCAATATCAACTGTCCAGGAAAAAAAGTTCTTTAATTTCTTCCCATGTAGGAATGCACATGTATGTTATAAACAAAGTTGGACGCCCTTATGCGCGAACATAAGTTATTGCATATTGTGCGTATTCTTGTAAGTGCCGTGGACTTCCTTTGAATATAGCTGGTAGTATGACCATTTTCCTCAGTTCCTTGGGATTTCTATAAGCATCCATAACGTCAGAAAAATGAATATATTACTCCGATCGCAATTTGTTCTGATTCAGTCGAATGAAGAGAAGTCATTAGGTCTCGATGTTTGCACATATGTCGACTACATACAAATGGAACCATTGCCGACATATTAAAATGTGATTGACTTTGTTCTGACGAATAATTAAGTGATACGAATAATAATTCATGCCACTGACTTTCTTAGTTGTCTCCTCGTGTGTGTGTGGATTTCTAATGTCTCATTCTTGCCAGAATTTATATTGTAACACATCGTATGATCGATGACTTTCAGAGACACTTTGAACATTACTATCTCTTCTATAAAGAACTATGCCTGGCGAGTCAAATTCTTCACCAACTTTAGCGATCGCCACTTCAAAAAATGTTCGTATGTTAGTGTCTTGTATTCTCTTAAGTTTCGTCTAGCTAATAATTTGTCAGTACTAATTACAGCAACATAGTCATCAGTTGGCATTTTCTCGACAGCCAGCACTATGATTAATTTAAATTTTGGATTCTAAAAATTGGCACGTGATTCTAACTTAAGATTCCCGTTGCACTTAATGATGCCATTTGAAAAGATGGGTATGTTTGCTGAACTGAGAAAGTTTTCGACTGGTTTGTGTCTGTTTGGGCAAGTTTGATAATGGTTAGGGTGGTAAATACAATTATTGAAATTTTTTAAATATTTCACCTTTAAAGAACATTCCTGGAGTTGGTTTATTCTTATGAGAAGGAACTTGATCATTGAAAACTTCAATTAATTTTAATCTTTATTGTCGTTGCTTGTTCGTTTAAAAATCAAAGGTGTTAAGTAATGTCAAATCGAGCTGTTATAAACCTTGCTTCTCGTCACATGTCTGTTTCTATGTAATTATTTAAGTGCTTGGGGATATACGATATTTTTTGTTTTCCGCCTGGTGCGTATACAAATAAATCTGAAGGTTTCCCAACTCTTGAGCTGGCAACATACAGTTGTCCATGTGAGAAGCATGGATTCTCTAAATCTAGTCCACACACTTGTAGTGATTGTCCTTGTGCTTTGTTTATAGTCATCGCAAATGCATGCCGCACTGGAAACTGTAGACGTTTAAATTCAAAAGGCATATCTGTTGGTATCATTGGAATACGTGGCAACAGGACATCTTCCCCTTTGAATTTTCCATTCAAAATTGTAGCTTCAATGACATTGCTCATCATCTTTTTTACCGAAAGTCTTGTACCATTACAAAGTTGTGGAGGGTTGATATTTCGTAGAAGAATGATAGGCACGCCTTTTTTCAACGTCAAAAGGTGCGGTGGCATACCCGGCAAATTCAGTGAATTCAAAAATTCCGTTGGGTAATTGATAACTTCGTCTTGATTCATCATTGTGTCAATTGACTTATAAGTTGTCGCTTCTCCTGGTATTTCGTTTTGAATTTTGATATTAATCAAATTAACATCGTTATTTGTGGCAGCTAATATGGCACGCTCACTGAGCCACTGATGATTTGTGTAATTCCTAGCAATTTTCGGGAAAACACAATCAATCAATTCGTCTTTGTTTGACGCCATGTTACAAAATTCTGTTGGCAGGGATATACACTGAGTCGTTCTGTCAATTGCTATCTTCCCATTCCCGATATCTAGCAATTGTTTGGAGAAACTTTCAGCGGAGTGATCATTTTGAATTTTAACACGCATATTTGTGGTCAAAGTTAATTTCTTTACATGCCGCCATAGAACTGAAGTTTTGAGACACGCATTAATTTCATCAGCTGGTGTTGAACGTGGTAAAACTGGCAGAGTTTGGCGAAAATCACCAGACAATAAAATAAGAGCTCCACCAAAGGGATGTCCATTGCCCCTCAAATCTTGCAGCGTACGATCAAGCGCTTCTAGTGCTTTTTTATGAGCCATCGTACATTCGTCCCATATGATAATTTCACATGTTTGGAGAACTTTTCCCATTCCGGAGTTTTTGGTTATATTGCATGTTGGCGTGTCAGTGGTTTGCAAATTCAAGGGCAATTTCAGTGCTGAATGTGCTGTTCGCCCACCATCCAAAAGTGTAGCTGCAATGCCAGATGATGCAATAGCTAGAGCAATTTTGTTCCGTGATCGTATGGTTGCTAAAATGATTGAAATGAGAAATGTTTTGCCTGTACCTCCGGGTGCATCTATGAAGTACAATCCGCCACATTGATTTTTAATTGCTTGCATGATTGTGTCATATACAATGCGTTGCGATGGAACCAATTTTGGAAGGTTTTTCACAACAGATGTACACATATCATCGACATCAAAATTTGTTTCACGTTGCAAATCACGATCATAAACATTATTAATAGTGCGATTTGGTGCACACATTCCCAACTGCATCAATCCTTTGTTAGCTATTGCCAAACATATATCCTCGATAGAGCATAATGCCTCGTTGTACACGTTTGGTGTGAATTGCATCTCTGGATTCGTTGCTCGTAAACGAAGTAGGATGTCTTCACTCATGTGATCTTTGTATTTTTCCCAAAGATCGTTCGGATCGGATGGGAAACATGTTGTCAATATTATTGCAAACAACGTGCGTATTTGTTGTGGATGAGCTGCACTTGATGCATCAGCGAGCGCTGTGTCCCAATGGTTATCGTTTTCAAGAAGATTTAATTCTTGGCAAGCTTCTCGATAGGTCGCACTTACTTCACCATTTACTGTTCTTAAGTCTTGGAAGGATTTTGGTCCACGAACGTTAACTAACAGTAATCTTAAGTAAAAACACTCTTGGTTGTTTGGGTGTACTGTATATAGGCGGCCTAAAGAGTCTGACGAATACACATTTTGATATCCTTCAACGCGTTTGCCTTGTTTCCGACGTTGAAACATTTTCGCAGCTGCATTCCATGTGTAGTATTTAGGAACCTCTGAGTAAAGTAGAGTTCTCGCAAACAAATCATCCTTGCACAATGCGAAGAACCCAGTTAACGTTGTTTGTGGTGGTGAAAGTACTCGTTCATGTACATTTTTCGTTGTAAAATATACGCGCTGTCCATTTTCCAGATGCACTGCCAAATGAACAACTGTTGGATGACGTTCATGAATGGGAAATGAAAAAATACGCCAAACAGCTTCATTGCTACTAATGTAACGTCCCAATTGATAGCGTTCGATTTCATCTATTGGTGCAGATATACTTCCCACTCCAAAAACTGCCATATCGCTTCCTTTGTTCACATATTTGCAAATATATTTAATAGATTTCACTGAATTGCAATACTCTACATTAATGTGCGCTTTGAACGTCTTAGAGAGTAATGGTGAATATGGTACAACCCAACGATTATCAACATCAATGACATTGTTGCGCACTTTTAGAGTGATGACTTTGCCACCATCCTCAGATGATCTTCGACGATATAGTGGATACCCATCATTTCCAGTGATAGTTTCTGTGTGTAAGGCTCTTGGATAGCGTTTTGTGCACTTTCCATTTTTCATGCACGGAGAAGTGTTGTTTATCGCGCCACATGGACCATGAATCATATTTTTGGTAACGACTTCTAATAAGCCTGGATCAGTGTCAAAGTCTGGTAATTCTGCAGAGATGACTTCATCAATTTTATCTGGCGTGATTTTGTTAATCAACCAAATTAAAATGTGTGCATGGGGTAATCCTCTTTTCTGCCATTCAATGGAATACATCCAACATCGTGTCTCACCAAAAACATGATCTTTGACAATGAAGTCCATCATTGATTTTAATTTCTGTTTGAACACACGTGCGATGAGGTCATGGCGATCCGAAGACAATTGTCCAGGCAATAAAAGTTCCTTTATTTCTTCCCACGTAGGATTGCACGTGAACGTTATGAACAAATCTGGACGGCCGTATGCGCGAACATAAGTCATTGCATCCTGTGCGTATTCATGTAAGTGCCGTGGACTTCCTGTGAATGTAGCTGGTAGTATGACCATTTTCCCCAGTTCATTGGGATTTCCATCAGCGGCTATAGCGTCACGTAAATGAATATATTCTTCTGATCTCAGTTTGTTTTGATTCAGTCGAACAAAGAGAAGTCGCTCGGTTTCGATTTTTGCATACATATCGACAACATATTGATGGAACAATTGTCGGCATTTCAAAATGTGATTGACTTTGTTCTGACGAATCATTAACTGATACGAATAATAATTCATGGCACTGACTTTCTTAGTTGTCTCCTCGTGTGTGTGTGGATTTCTCATTTTAATGTTGAAATGATATCCATCTTCTCCTTGCCAGAATAAGATCGGATATTGTAACGCATCGTATGAACGATGTGTTTCGGAGACACGTTGAAGATTACCATCTCTTCTATGAAGAACTATGTCACGCGAGTTAAACTCTTCACCAACTATGACAATCGCTACTTCATTAATTGTTGGTGCGTTGTATTGTCTTTCATGTTGGCCGGCTGGGGTTTTGTCAGCTCTAATAATTACAACATAGTCATCAGTTGGCATTCGCTCGACGGCCGTTCTGAACAGTCGAACTAATTGGTTGTGTTGATCGAAAAAAGTTTGCAAACCAGCAACAATTTCTCGTCTAGTGTTGATATGGTATTGGCATCGTTGATCTACTTGCTCCTCTGCTGTCCCCATGAAATAAATTTGGAGAAATTTGTAATCTGAATTAGCAAGTGGAAAAAGAGATCCAGCACGATGATAAATTTGTCCTTGGATTTTGAAAGTTGGCAAGTAATTTTCGCAAATGATTTCTGTTGCACCAAAAGATGTCATTTGGAAACATGAATTGTACTTGCGTATGTTTGCCAAGAAATGTTTCGACTGGTTAGTCTCACCTGATACCAACGTTGATAATGGTTCGGGTGGTAAATGCAATTCTGGCAATTGCACTTTTCCACCTGCGCAGCACATACCTGTAGTTTCATTCTTAAATTTCAAAGCAAGGCAAAATTTGCATAGTTTATCCATTTTACCAATATTGACAGATCGATGAGAACTGTAATCATAATCAGCATCGTAATTGAACGCAGCAAGATTCAAATTGGCGAGCAGACTTCGTTTGAATAGATTATTACGTTCTCGATTGGTTTCCAGTCTTTCTCTCCGTTGGTGGACTGTTTCATTCGAACGAACTTGTGCAGCACGGATTCGATCAGCCTCCAATCTCAATTCTTTTTGCTTTGCCGTTTGAGAAGAACGGGATCGAGCAGTGCGTACCCGATTGACTTCTAATCGTGCTTCTCGTTGCTCTTTTGTTTGAGAAGAACG
>MUZC01000653.1:65131-81213 GCA_002072015.1 Radix auricularia | reverse complement strand
CCCCCCCACCCTACACCGGTCGAAAATTTAATTTTAAACCAGAGCCAAAAGATATTGGTTTTATTCTTTGGTGAAAGCCATAAATGACGTCATGCGCCTAGGGGGTGGGGGAGGGGGCGTCACGCATTTATGACGATGTGGGAAGAGGGTGAAAGGGTGTTAAATATGACGTCACATCAAAATGCGCAACTTTAAATACAAGATTTCTTTAAATATTTGATTGCTTGCAATTAATTTAATGACGTCTTCGATGGCTTCACACGTGTTACGATATCAGAGTGCAGCCTTACACCAAATACATATTTAAATGATAATAAAGTAATTTGCAAATTCTAATTTTCAATTTGTGTGTATGTGTGTGTGTGTGTGGGGGGGGGGCATTCAAAGCTTTGTGTCATTTTGGAGAAGGGGGTCTAAGTTTTGTGACGAGGGAGGAAGTGGGGTAAAAATCGCCCAAAATCGTGTGACGTCATTCATGGACGGCCAAAAACCTTATAAAATAATAACAATATAAGCAGTGAAATTGTCATCTCGTTATGCTTATATAACGACTAAAACACCGGTGGGCGAAAGAGAAACATCTACTAATTTCAAGAAATGGAAATATAAATCAAATGGATATATTTTAGCAATGTGTGAACGTTTGGTCTGAATAAAATATTAATAACTTGTAATTGTAAGTAATAAAAAGTTCAGAATTTCGTTTGCATTATTAAACATTATTGCATATCAGTCTTGACTCAGTCAGTCACGAATGCCGTTTGCAGTCTGAGCGGTTTACGTTACTAGGGTTAGTATTATGCAAATTAAATTTGTTGTGCGTACGTACGCATTCAGTTGAGACTCCCCCTCCCACCATACGCAAAATGCCTTTTTTCGAAGACCCCCCCCCCCTTGCTTGCGCCATAATATATGGGTGGCCTCTTGGTGAACTATATAAAAGTATCCGTGAGTGTTTAGTCAGTTCAATTTCAATTTTAATTTAATTACATATCCAATTATTTTCTGGTTATGTCTAATCTTAGCGTATGTTTTCTAATTCTGCGTTAATCAACTTATTGTATTTGACCAAATCTAAAGCTTGCTTACATGTTTGTTATTCTAAAGCTATTCATATTCCAAAGTTTTTTAAAACTTAATATGTACGCTAAAGAACCTTGCTTTACGTGATGATGTCTAGCGTTTTACAGTCTGCGAAATAACAAACCCAACTAACTCGAAGAACCCAGCTACATTTGATGAAATAACAAACCCAAATAACTCGAAGAACCCAGCTACATTTGATGAAATAACAAACCCAACTAACTCCAAAGACCCAAGCTACATTTGATAAAATAACAAACCCAACTAACTCCAAAGACCCAAGCTAAATTTGATAAAATAACAAACCCAACTAACTCCAAAGACCCCAGCTACATTAGATGACGATAAAAACAGCTGTTTATAAAATTACTGTTCATAATGAGCAATTCACTGTCCATCTTTTCTTGCCTGCTACGCAGTGACATTCTGTACATAGACCCGGACCACACACACGTCAGTGATTTTTAAATTACACAAACAGCGGGTTACTGAGTGCACTTCTTTAATGCTGCCAAGGTGTGTCCTACAAGCGTGTCTCCTGACACAGTGGCAAAGATAGCAGACCATAGATTTAACATGCCGCATGCGTTCATTCAAGAGCGTTGACACTGCACGGCGAGAAGTTTGAACTTTATGCTAATCTTCCCGAGACTTTATCAGTAGGGAGACGCAGTTGTGTGATCTACAAGATGATAATTAATAATGAATGTGTTTACTACTTCATTACTGAAAGTTCTTAAGAAAGCGTATTCTCTGGGATTGGTGCGACAATTTGCGTGGGCCAGTTTGACTTTGTTTAATTGGCCAGTTTGACTTGGTTTAATTGGTAAAACTATTTCGTTTAATTGGCCAGTTTGACTTCGTTTAATTTGCCAGTTTGACTTGGTTTAATTGGCCACTTTGACTTGGTTTAATTGGTCAAACTACTTCGTTTAATTGGCCAGTTTGACTTCGTTTAATGGGTCAGTTAGACTTGGTTTAATTGGCCAGTTTGACTTGGTTTAATGGGTCAGTTTGACTTGGTTTAACTGGCCAGTTTGACTTGGTTTAATTGGCCAGTTGACTTGGTTTAATGGGTCAGTTTGACTTCGTTTAATTGGCCAGTTTGACTTGGTTTAATTGGCCAGTTTGACTTGGTTTAATTGGCCAGTTTGACTTGGTTTAATGGGTCAGTTTGACTTCGTATAATTGGCCAGTTTGACTTGGTTTAATTGGCCAGTTTGACTTGGTTTAATGGGCCAGTTTGACTTGGTTTAATGGGTCAGTTTGACTTGGTTTAATTGGCCAGTTTGACTTGGTTTAATGGGTCAGTTTGACTTGGTTTAATGGGCCAGTTTGTCTTGGTTTAATGGGTCAGTTTTACTTGGTTTAATGGGTCAGTTTGACTTGGTTTAATGGGTCAGTTTGACATAGTTTAATGGGTCAGTTTGACTTGGTTTAATGGGTCAGATTGACTTGGTTTAATTGGTCAGTTTGACTTGGTTTAATGGGTGAGTTTGACTTGGTTTAATGGGTCAGTTTGACTTGGTTTAATAGGTGAGTTTGACTTGGTTGAATGGGTCAGTTTGACTTGGTTTAATTGGCCAGTTTGAATTGGTTTAATGGGCCAGTTTGACTTGGTTTAATGGGTCAGTTTGACTTGGTTTAATAGGTGAGTTTGACTTGGTTGAATGGGTCAGTTTGAGAATCACTGATCAATGTATTTACTTAACAATATATATATATACTATATATAGTAACAACCATTTTCATTAAAAAAAATATTGTTAAAGTCACTCAAGTTATATAGCGCTTTGATAAAGCCTTGTGTATGTCCGTGAATCTGTGCATGCATACCTGGTCTGTAAACAAGGAAGTAGAAATGTAGTACCGGCTTTTTTGGTTGTTGTGGGACGTGTGGTAGATAATTGTGCCAGATTTGTCCCTGCTACCGTATCAGGCGGATCTTCACGCTCATCTGGCTGGGTTCACAGAGTTGTTGAAATCAATGGCGTAGCTAGGGGATGGGGAAGGGGGACACAATTCGAAAGTTCCCACCGGGCCCTAACTTGAGGGGGGCCACGAACTAATGTCTGAAATTGTTTTTAATTAAATATTACGCTACCGCGCATGGATGTGAGGCCCCAACGATGTTACCCCCCCCCAACCTTGTCCCCAAACCCTTACAAATTCCTAGCTACGCCACTGGTTGAAATGTTTTGTCATAATTATCTAAGGATTGACAAGCTGTAGACTTAAGACATAGGATTGTCTTATAAACATTGCTGCCCTACATCTAGGATTGTCTTATAAACATTGCTGCCCTACATCTAGGATTGTCTTATAAACATTGCTGCCCTACGTCTAGGATTGTCTTATAAACATTGCTGCCCCCTATCTATGATTGTCTCATAAACATTGATGCCCTACATCTAGAATTGTCTTATAAACATTGATGCCCTACGTCTAGAATTGTCTTATAAACATTGATGCCCTACATCTAGAATTGTCTTATAAACATTGCTGCCCTACATCTAGGATTGTCTTATTAACACTGATGCCCTACATCTAGAATTGTCTTATAAACATTGATGCCCTACATCTAGGATTGTCTTATAAGCATTGATGCCCTACATCTAGAATTGTCTTATAAACATTGATGCCCTACATCTAGGATTGTCTTATAAACATTACCTCCCTACATCTAGGATTGTCTTATAAACATTGATGCCCTACATCTAGGATTGTCTTATAAACATTACTGCCCTACATCTAGGATTGTCTTATAAACATTGATGCCCTACGTCTTTTTGGTGGCGGGGGCTAGAGCAATAAATTTTTTGTTTGCACATGTTTTTGTCAGTTAAAGAGAAAACTAACTTCACCGTTACTTGATAGTCGGAAATTTAATGTTCTTTTTAAAGAAATTATAACACAAAGCTATCAACACCAAAACACTTTTCCTTGAGGAAAAAGTGGAAAAAGGAAGGTGGGGCCTAGTGCAGTTTTTTTCCTTACATATGTTACATAAATTTAAAAAACACAAAATTTTCTTTTTTGTGGATGTATAAAGACAAATGCAAGAAGGCCGCCCCGCTTAAACGAGATTGAAACATTGTATACGTTAAATAATGAGACGACTCAGTGTCATGGAGATAATTGTTTCTTACTCTATATTCTACTTGCCTCTCTACTCTATATTCTACTTTCCTCCCTACTCTATATTCTACTTTCCTCCCTACTCTATATTCTACTTTCCTCCCTAATCTATATTCTACTTTCCTCCCTACTCTATATTCTACTTGCCTCCCTACTCTATATTCTACTTTACTCCCTACTCTATATTCTACTTTCCTCTCTACTCTATATTCTACTTGCCTCCCTACTCTATATTCTACTTGCCTCTCTACTCTATATTCTACTTGCCTCTCTACTCTATATTCTACTTGCCTCTCTACTTCATATTCTACTTGCCTCTCTACTCTATATTCTACTTGCCTCTCTACTCTATATTCTACTTGCCTCTCTGCTCTATATTCTACTTGCCTCTCTACTCTATATTCTACTTGCCTCTCTACTCTATATTCTACTTGCCTCCCTACTCTATATTCTACTTGCCTCTCTAATCTATACTCTACTTTCCTCCCTACTCTATATTCTACTTTCCTCCCTACTCTATATTCTACTTTACTCCCTACTCTATATTCTACTTGCCTCCATACTCTATATTCTACTTTACTCCCTACTCTATATTCTACTTTCCTCTCTACTCTATATTCTACTTTCCTCCCTACTCTATATTCTACTTTCCTCCCCACTCTATATTCTACTTTCCTCCCTATTCTATATTCTACTTGCCTCCCTACTCTATATTCTACTTTCCTCCCTACTCCATCTCTCTGTAAATGTTGGTTTGTTGACTTGCTGGGGCATGTGTATTGTGACGTCACTACTTGACTTGATGTCTACACACACAACAAACATTGATAAAGTAACAATCAATTGTTAAATCAAATTCCCTCCTATCACCATCAATTCTTTAATCAAATTCCCTCCTATCACAATCGTCAAGTAAAAAAACAACAACTCAGGATTATTTTCTGGCTGACAGAAAAACTTATGATATAAATAAACATAAATATTTCACGCCCTATGTAAAAAAAAAAAAAAAGTCTGCACGTAAAACATATGATAATGTCGCCCAATATTTAAATATTGTAAACTGAATGTCAGAAAGTAATACTTTTATTTAATTTTTATCCCTACAGGTGACCTGCCAGTCACGAATATAGGTGAGTACTGAATTACAACATTATTTTTTAAAAAATATTATATTCCACATTCATTATCATCATGTCTGGTACCACATCCCATGTAAGGCTCCTGGCTTGCTCGGAATCTCTATTCCGATTGATCCATGGCCTTTAGCCTCCATGATGCCAGCAGGACTTTAACAGTTGTAGGTCTTTTTCAAGCCAATCCCTCATCTGTCTGGCGTGTTAGCCTTCTACGTCCCAGTGTCTGGACGTCCGTCTGCCCTACATGTTGGTAGAAGACCTGCCATTGTTGTCTGCCTGTTCAAATATTGAGACACAACTGATGTATTTCTAAGTCAAATATGAGAGCCTCTAGCATTGTAGGTTTTTTTTTTATTATGGTTTCAATGTCATCTAACATTTATGATAGACTCTGATGGTAAGATTTGCTCACTGTGTTGGTTCGTCCCTGGGACACTTGAGTTTATATTTTAAGTTGAGGGTCAGGGGCATTAACAACTGACATCAGTTGTTTTTATTTTTCGTCGGGTGAAGGGGGTGACAGTGGCGACATTTATGCTGAACTAACGAGCTGACCAATGACCATTGGAAGGCGATTCTAGGGCTGTCTACGGACGCACTTAGCTGTGTATTTTCTTAGTCATTTCGGGTTTCATTTGTAGAATTTTATAAAGATACGTTACTTTAAGTCTCTCTCTCTCTTTCTTACTGCCTCTCTCAATCCTAACTTTTTCAATCTCTGTCTCTAACACGCCATCTTAACCTCGACCGCCCTTCTTTCACCCTCCGTCTCTATGACGCCCTCTTCGCCTCGACCACCCTCCATCCACTGTCTCCAGCCACGCAGCTATCACTAAGCACAAACAACCTTGATGAACCTGTGTTTGATGTGAGCTCAAACTGCCCAATGTATATGTCTGGACACCTACATCTCGCCTTCCTGTTAAATGTTAGTTTTGTATGATATCAAAGCCCAACTCTTGACTTTACCTATGCGAGCACGCACACACACAAATGATCCAAGAAGCCTTTGATTGATGATTTATTGACACGTGACTTTGGTCGAAGGTTGGGATGTAGGAGATGCTTAATGTTAAAAACAACATGATCAGGTTTTTAAAGTAATTTACGGGATACTTTGTGCGGCCTGAAAGCCGTTGACATCTTCACCTTTTCAACACCTCCACCAACATCCAGGTACGATTGATGTCAAGAATATGAGCTAGCATTGATAGCGGGCGATAAACCAAGTCGTTACAATAACGATGTCACTAACTCAACGTGGTCTGCCCTTATAAAATATCGGCCTTCTTTGAAACGCGCGGAGATCGTATCGGGCAAACGATTGAAAACGTCAACGCCGTGAAGGGATCGATATCGCCCACATGTTCATGGAGACAGTAACTGCTGACCAACCTTATAACCGTCACCACTTTAGTGGTCAGAGTGTAAAACTGAGAATCGATACTGCTCTGAAGATCAGTGGGTTGTTGGGGTCTGACTGGTTTAATTCTTACTGGTTTGTCTTGTTTAAGAGATGGTATACGTCGTTCTCTCTCTCTCTCTCTCTCTCTCTCTCTCTCTCTCTCGCTTCCTTTTACAATTGCGTGTGTTACTGGATTACTATATGACCCCATCTTGATACGTTTCCAACGTCACGGCTTACAGCCTCCTGGTTCCACTGTAGCAGTTGATCGAGGGTCGCTGTGTCCAGGGGTTTGTATTGGTAGGTATCGCGTGGTACAGAACACTGGCAGTTTGTGTCAACCACTGAACACTGGCAGTTTGTGTCAACCACAGAACACTGAAAATTTTGTGTCAACCACAGAACACTGAAAATTTTGTGTCAACCACAGAACACTGAAAATTTTGTGTCAACCACAGAACACGGACATTTTGTGTCAACCACAGAACACTGAAAATTTTGTGTCAACCACAGAAGACGGACATTTTGTGTCAACCACAGAACACGGACATTTTGTGTCAACCACAGAACACGGACATATTGTTTCAACCACAGAAGACGGACATACTGTTTCAATCAGTGATCGTATCGTTGCTGACAGGATTAGTATTGGATAGGGCATAACTCTGCGGCAAGTTGTTTTTCCTCTTAATCTAACCATTGTATTAGACTACAAGGGGTGTGAGGGGAGCCTTCATTGTTCGTTTAATAGGGCGGCACAGTCATGTGGATGTTAGTTTAATAAGGCGGCACATTCATGTGGATGTTAGTTTAATAGGGCGGCACATTCATGTGGATGTTAGTTTAATAGGGCGGCACATTCATGAGGCCAAATGATGAAATCAATACTTATCTCAATCGTTCTTGCATTAAAAGTAACACTAACAATACTATTTTATTGCAACCAAATTTTGGTTTGTAAAAAACAAAACAATTTGCAATGATGTGGAAAATATTAAGTGATTTTTTAAATAATAAATATATTTAAATAATACTAAACAAACACATGCAAGTTTGCTTTCTTCCGGTCCGGAATACGGGCTTGAAATGGGTTGCCTGAAGAAACCAGGAAAGCCAACACTTTATCATCATTTAAAACTCTAGTAAGAATGCAGGACCAAACACAAACCATAGATAAGTGTAGGACGCAATAATCTTCTGTATAGAATGTGCAACTGTAACAGATAAGATAAACAACTTTTCTTATGGGAACAAGCTTAAAGTATCTTGAGAACTTAATTCACAGAACCTTAATTGTTGTTGTTTTTTAAAATAAGAATAAGTCCAAGTTTTCTCAATGAGCAGGAACGACTACAGACGATAACGATGAAAGTTATCTTCCCTGTCAATGTTACAAGAGAGACAACTCTAATGACGTCCCTGCATGGCTCTGTTCTCTCCTTCGCGTTTTTTTCTCCTTCTGTTGTAATCAGAGAAGACATTTATTGATTCCTGATCAAAGTACTTCAGTAAATATCTCTTTTAAATAAATGGAATTCTCTACTACTACACATCCGCAGTATTCCAACTACTAAGGCCTTCAAGGCTGCACCTAAGACACATCTCTTCAAACTTTATTTTCAAATTAATTAAACAAAATTTCTTCTTATGCTAAACATTGCTTATGGATGACGTTCTATCATTTCTGTTGTTGTAAGGATCAATGTTCTCTCTAAGGTTCATTGGTCCGTGTGCAAAGTAAAGAAACTGGTGCGCAGAGTTTCCCAGCATCCATTTTTTGTGAAATATTTTACAAAATTTGCTGCGCGGTATTTCAAAAGTGCTGCGTGGAATCGGTCAGATATTTGTGCAGGCGCGCAGCCTAAAGGGAACAGTGTTTAGGATATGAATGTTTATTTAATACTAAAATTATTATTATGTAAAGCGCTGTGAGACCAGTACCTTACTGGGGTACAGCACTACATAAATTATCCATTTAATTTTTCTTATTATTTAATGCCGTCATTTATTTCTCATGGACACATTTCTAAAAATGAATTTGTTCTTTACAGATTATTGTAACAAAAAACAAACTCTTATTTTTTATATTTTATCTGTTACAGACGCTCCTTTTATACAGAAGAATGTTTTTGTTAACATTAGCAATTATATAAAACTCACCAAGTCCCTGCTTCCTATTATTTTACAGATTTGAAGCCGTACCTCAAAAAAGCAAGAAGACGAAGGGTAAGTTATTGTAATGTTGTCTGTGGGTAAGTTATTGTAATGTTGTCTGTGGGTAAGTTATTGTAATGTTGTCTCTGGGTAAGTTATTGGAATGTTGTCTCTGGGTAAGTTATTGGAATGTTGTATCTGGGTAAGTTATTGTAATGTTGTCTGTGGGTAAGTTATTGTAATGTTGTCTGTGGGTAAGTTATTGTAATGTTGTCTGTGGGTAAGTTATTGTAATGTTGTCTCTGGGTAAGTTATTGGAATGTTGTCTCTGGGTAAGTTATTGGAATGTTGTCTCTGGGTAAGTTATTTGAATGTTGTATCTGGCGGGGTTCTCAAATATCCCTCCCCTTTTTTTAGCTGCAGTAATATTGCTTGATATGAAAGCAGGAATCTTTTAATTAGCAATATGTTTAGTAAGAAGATTAGTTTATTAATAGTTTGTTCAATTAGAATGAATCTTTAAGATTGTTAACAACAGAATACCATCGTATCTTTGTTAACAACAGAATACCATCGTATCTTCCTCGAGTTAGGAAATCTCTCATATTCGTGAACTAATTGTTTACCTGAATTGGTGTCTGACTTACATTCACCAATCAAATGGCCAATACTCGATGACCCCCTATTTCAATAAAACTATTCTTGATTGACCACAAATATTTAATACTCCAAGCCTTGCAATCAGGTTTCTAAAGTACCCTATACCTCTTTCTTCCATATTTATACCATTGTGTTGAAGCCCTTTTGTCGTTCGCCATGTTCCAGGCAGCTATAAATCCCCGTAAACACAAATAAATTAATTCTGTACAGTGATCGAATTTTTGGGGATTAGGACCAGACAGACCGAAATATTTTATAATCATTTATTTATTTCTTTTAGCTTTTAAAATTGGAATTTTTTAAAATTAATTTTTGTTGTTTTTTAACCAATTATTTTTTATTTTTAAAAAATAGAAACTTCTACCTGTACAAATCAACTTTATGACTCGCTTGTTATAATCCGTCAAGATATAAGAGACTCCGAAATGACTTGACATAGATCTATTTGTGTTGAGTGTGGCATCTGAATCAAGTGTAAAATTGTGCTCCATTCCTTCAGTGTGACGCAGAAGTCTTGGATCTCTTGCGTGGTTAGAGGGTGAACAAAAAAATAATTTTGAGAGAGATGTTCAATTACGCACAACTGTACATGTTGTTGTACGTCATAGTACACAGTGCTGCCCCTCGTGGTACTAAACGGCATGGTTGTTAACAACATAAAGACTGTGCAGTATACGATTTTCTCTTAAACACGACATTTCCTAAATGAGCTCAGAACCCAGATCTAAAATAAAGTCATCGGTGCACCATAATCTTGTCCTTGTTGTGTCAGGTAAATCTCACTGAGGGTGGTCCTCACCTCGTAAACACTTTCGAAACTTGGGTCACTATATGCTCTAAACCCGTGTGTCATGTCGTTTCTTACATATCGTCACATCAAACATAGTCTTTGATATTGTGATATTGGGCACCTAGTGAGTCATTCTCGAGTTCAATCCTGATGGCGCTATGCGCAGAGATTGAGGCGAGTCTTCTATTTTAAACTTCAAATGTGGGTAAGGTTAGGTGTTTGGGGTAATTAAAAGGTTCAAATCGTGTATCACAAATTTGACCCTATGAAATAATAGCCACGTTTTGAGGAGAAACAATAATAACGTTAACCTACACGGTGCGTAGTGAGACCCGTGGGTTCGAGTCTCTGTGATGGCGGGGGGGGGGATAAGTTTCTGTGTATCTCTGGTGTCCCTGAGTCCACCCAGCTGTGATGGGTACCTGACATCAGTTGTCCCTGAGTCCACCCAGCTCTGATGGGTACCTGACATTAGTTGTCCCTGAGTCCACCCAGCTCTGATGGGTACCTGACATCAGTTGTCCCTGAGTCCACCCAGCTCTCATGGGTCCCTGACATCAGTTGTCCCTGAGTCCACCCAGCTCTCATGGGTGCCTGGGCTAAAAGTAAAGGCTGCTGGATATTGCGCTAGCCATACAATCCCCTCTTATGCCGTAGCTATTGAAAAATTGTGAACGTTGCTTAAATTGTACCATAGGCCATCATGGTCTGGAAAATGTAACTTGAGGAAGTTCCTCATTGCATATAAGGAAGTTGGTCCCATTTGATCTGAAGGTTTGATTCCAAAGGTTCAGAGCGAGCAAAGGTTTTAAAAATGAGTTTTATAAGGAGAAGAACTCGACAAACATGAACTATACTCTGTTATTATACTTCGTTCCGTGATTCAATCAAGGAATGGACTTGTGTAATCTATTAGTATTAAACCAACTCAGCAGGACTGCACCAAGTTACACATTAAATAATCCCAGTAGCGCTAAATATCTTCATTCGTTCAGTAATTGTAATAGATCTAGTTGGCGCTGGGACGCGTTAAAAAATGAGATGAGTCAAATAGATATTAGTTTCAAGGATTACCCTCTAGAAATAGGTGTAGATCTACTCAAACTTAAAGGCTAGAGACTCTAGAAGAATGAAGGCGAACCTATGGCACGCAGAGCCTCATCAGCCGGCACGGGACTATATTTAAATAAGTTTTGGTTGAAAATTCGGCACGTGGCCCCAGAAATGTTCGCCACCACTGCTCTAGAATGTATGACCTACATATAAAAAGTACCGATGCTATACACACACACAAGCTTGCGCGCGCACGCACATACATGTATACACACACAAATAGGTATATATTCGTGTGTGTATGAGTAAATTTCCATATTTAGCACGTCGCTGCAGTTTTTAAATTTGAAAGCTATATTCTAAAACCATTTTTCAACCAAAATACGTTGCTTTTCTTCTGCGGGCAACTGAGCGCTATTTCCCCGTCCTGCGGGTAACTGAGCGCTATTTCCCCGTCCTGTATTCATGTTGTCACTTTGGTGGTCGGAGATAAGGTCTGAGTGCTTATATAAGACTGCTTTTCTCTTCAATTGTATCACTGTACAGATCTAAGATTTTCAGATGGCGCAGTCGCCATGGGGGGACCATAATCTGACTTAGTCTATAGTGTGTGGGGGATTAGGGCATAGTGCCATTGTGTGGTGGAGAAAAAAGCGTCATTATAGTTTGTACCCTAGGCGTCAACACCATGGGGCACTAAACCAATGGTATCGATTCGTTAACTCCAAGTCCCAGATAGCATCTCCCTGGTCTAGGTGGCTCGGCCTTTGGGTAAGTGGATTAGATGGGTCATGTTCTCTCCCTGGTGTAGGTGCATGGCACGACCGTTGGGTAAGTGGATTAGATGGGTCATGTTCTCTCCCTGGTGTAGGTGCATGGCACGACCGTAGGGTAAGTGGACAAGGTGGGATCATGTCGTTACCCCTCCTTCGTCTAAAACTAATGAAACTATTTCGTTGATAACTCAGCGTCGTGGTTCAAGTTTTCACTTGTCATTTGGCTGCGATTGAAATAAGGGCGGACTAGCCGTGCTTCATACAGCTACAGCTACAACTATGATGTCGGTGAATCACACCTTACAGGTGCTCACTGAAGCACATCGGTGGAGAAGTGAAAAACTTCATTTTTCTGCTGAACTCTTAAGACCAAATGCTGAGACTTAACGCACAAACGAGCGATAGTTAAGGGGGAACAACCCATTTATTAAATGGGTAAAGAGGATGATAGAGATTAGTTTATAGACAACTTTACTTTGATGGTCAAATGTGAAAACAAACGCCAATTACTTAACAAAATAAATAAAAGTGATAGCCATTTTTTTATCTGTGTTAAAATTAATCAAAACATCATCTGCGAATAGTTCTCCTTGTGTTTCATAGTCTTAGTCTAACCTGGTAGTTTGCATTGGGAAAATGTCAGGAAATCGTCAAGCTTGTTAACACTTGTTTATACTGCACACAAAATTTCATCTGACTAAAGACTGGAACATACAACCAGCGGCGTAGTGGGTATGTGCCGCCCGGGGCAGAATCAAGGTTTGCCGCCCCCCCCCCCCTCGGAAATATATGTTTACTCTCCAAAGAAAAAATATTTTTTACTAGCAAGTAATATTAAAGACATTACACATATTTTAAGTTTAAAATAGATTCGTAGAAAAGTTTTCATTTTATAAAATTGAAGTTTTTCCTGTTTTTCCCACTCATAGCACTGTTATTGATCTGTAATTGTTGTTAGCCACTCTGTTCTAAACAACCAAATAGCCATATAGTAGTCAATATTCTATTCATTAGTGGTCGTAATTAATTTTCATGAAATTAATATTAGATAATAAATCAAATGGGCTTGAATTCATTATTTTTTAGTCGTGAGGTGAAATAGCCATTGACAGTGCTATGTGATACAATTGTTCTAATTTAAAGGCGAAATTTCAAAGTCCAGTAGATTATCTGGTTTAAGAAAATCTTATCTGCTTTTTAAATTCAGTTACTGTCAAATCCTCACGTGAATTTCTACAGTAACCTCAACGCCGAGCAGCAGTTAAGAAATACAGCGCAACACATTTTGTAAAATATTGCACAGCAAATGAATCCTGTGCAACTTTCCACACAATTTTTTTCTATGAACCCTGACCAACCATCCTGAGAGGGAACTTTGATTTGCACTAATGTTGTCCTCTCTGACCACAATAATTCAATTTATATTTTGACATGGTTTGAAAATGTCAAACATTCCAACAAGATTTCTTGGTTTTTCAGTTCAGTAGCATTAGTATCAGAGAACTTTAGATTGATTGTGGCGAATATGTTGGGCATTAAACAATTTCTCGTAATTAAATAAAATTCCTTATTTCTTTTAAATTTCATTAATTTTTGTTTACCTTGGTTAATCTTTTGCTTTATAAAACTTTATTTTAGCGTGTTTTTTTTTTCATTTTTAGAAGCTAATTAACAAGTTAAAAATCTGCCCCCCCCCCCAACACAGTGCAGCCCGGAGCATTCAGTTCCAATGGCTCATGCTTGAAATATATATTACATATTGACTTTTGCTTCTACAACAGGAGCGGCTGTTAAAGTTGAAGAATCAATTAAGTTACTAGATTATCAGTGCCACCTGGCCACTTAGGTTGTCATTTCAAAGGCTTAAGTCGGTTAAATATCAGAAGAATTTATATCCTTTACGAAATATTACATTTTGCCAGTGGAAAAAATAATATTTTATAAGATAGTTATTTGGTTTGTTTATTTTTTTGTTTTTAATGAATTTTTTTATTTCGTCTTTATTTTAATTTGATAAAAAGCTCATAGAATCTAATTAACGACGATGAATTACCCTCACCTAAAAAGTGCCCATTTGCTCCCCTCTTGCTACGCCACTGCATACAGCACACTAAATGCTTCCACTGACTGAAGACTGTGTTCTGTCTAAACCTGTCCGAGATCAAAGCATTCAGGAAGGGAGAAAATTGTAATTGCCTATACAAATTTTAATAGCTTATTTCCCTCAAATAAAACGCTCGCCTAGCTCGGTCTGTAGTAAACCAACAGAATGACTGGCTTCATGTGCTAGGGGAGATTAAAGGACCAACTGAACACTGGATGGGACTAACTATAACGTTTTGAACATTGCGGCGCCTTTGTAGGTGGTTATCTATAAACAGTAATAATAATACAGCTGTATTGTTATATATGGTTATTATTGATATGCGTGTAGCGGCTGTGCTTTTGGTTATAATTAACGTGTGTATAAAGGTGTATATAATTATCGTGTGTATAACGGCGCTATAAATAACAATTTATTGGTTATAAAGCAATGATATCTGACTTAGTGTGTTTTTATAAGTGCTTTATGAGTGAATTAATTTTTTATTTAATCGGGGCCTTAGCTCAAAACGGAATGTGTGTGAAGTGTGATGTTATGCATGTTGTTACCTGTATTTCACGTGTGTGTGTGTGTTTTTGTGGAAGTGAGAGGGAAGCTGTGTAATCGTTTGACATTTTTTCAAGCACCTATAGCGTTAACGTCAATTGTTGACATACAGCGTTTTCAATTGTTAACATAAAGCGTTAACGTCAATTGCTAACATATAGCGTTAACGTCAATTGTTAGCATACAGCTTTAACGTAAATTGTTAACATACAGCGTTAACGTCAGTTGTTACTCGATCAAACTTTTATTTATCCCAAACTCCCTAAAGATGAAATTTGAGGGGTACGGTGGTCGAGTATGTCACGGGTTTGAATCCATGTGAAGGTCATGACTTGTACCCAGGGGCTAGTACGTCCTTGAGTCCAGCCAGCTCCTAATGACCTAATGGGTACCTAACACTAGGTAGGGAAATAAAGGCGGCTGGGTAATGTGTCGAACCCTCGTAGCCGTGGCCTGTGAACGCTGCATCACTTGCCAACAGACCGGCTTGGGCTATGGACGGAATTATCTTCTACATAGAAGGAGCGTCTGTATAATAAGACAATTATCATGACAGAAGTTGTTACCTAAATGCCAGGGAGCCCGATGACAACACCAGTTGGCTACAGGGTTTCCGCTACGTTTCTTGGTGTATGATCATTTCTGGTCTTAATATACCGTCATGAAAAGTACGCAGTCATTTCTTTGCTGCGACACGTCACAATTAAAGGTTTTTTTTTAAGGCAATGTTAAAGGCAGACATATGATAGCTGACCCTTACTTCCATCCCCTCATAAATAACTCTGAGGCTTTCTTCTATGTTTCTAAAAGTCTTATCAAGCTTAGTTCATTGATCATTTAACGGTTGGAGATGATGATAAGGGGAGAATACATGCATCGGGTAGAAGCCTTCAGGGCAACTGGAGAAGCCATGTTTCATGTAACCCGATGTTCTTGGCGACTTAAAATTTTTAAAGGGAGGAAAAAGTTTGGCGTTATACATGTACAAATACAACATATAAGATTTCAAACAATAAATTGCAATCATTCCCTTGAGGCCAGAGTAAAATTAATTGTTTGATGATTTTAGTTTGACACGGTGCTCGATGTCACCAGCCAGCGATACCTTTATTTCCTAGTTTTGGTAGTTTGGTAAACTATCTCGTGGAAAGTGTTTTGTAAACTATCTCGTGTAAAGTGTTTGGTAAACTATCTCGTGGAAAGTGTTTGGTAAACTATCTCGTGGAAAGTGTTT
>MUZC01000653.1:3613-64914 GCA_002072015.1 Radix auricularia | reverse complement strand
GTAAACTATCTCGTGGAAAGTGTTTGGTAAACTATCTCGTGGAAAGTGTTTGGTAAACTATCTCGTGGAAAGTGTTTGGTAAACTATCTTGTGTAAAGTGTTTATTTGGTAAAATATCTCGTGTAAAGTGTTTGGTAAACTATCTCGTGGAAAGTGTTTATTTGGTAAACTATCTCGTATAAAGTGTTTGGTAAACTATCTCGTGTAAAGTGTTTGGTAAACTATCTTGTGTAAAGTGTTTATTTGGTAAACTATCTCGTGTAAAGTGGTTGGTAAACTATCTCGTGTAAAGTGGTTGGTAAACTATCTCGTGTAAAGTGTTTGGTAAACTATCTTGTGTAAAGTGTTTGTTTGGTAAACTATCTCGTGTAAAGTGGTTGGTAAACTATCTCGTGTAAAGTGTTTATTTGGTAAACTATCTCGTGTAAAGTGTTTGGTAAACTATCTCGTGTAAAGTGGTTGGTAAACTATCTCGTGTAAAGTGGTTGGTAAACTATCTCGTAAAAAGCGGTTGGTAAACTATCTCGTGTAAAGTGTTTGGTAAACTATCTCGTGTAAAGTGGTTGGTAAACTATCTCGTGTAAAGTGGTTGGTAAAATATCTCGTATAAAGTGGTTGGTAAAATATCTCGTATAAAGTGGTTGGTAAAATATCTCGTATAAAGTGGTTTGTAAACTATCTCGTGTAAAGTGTTTATTTGGTAAACTATCTCGTGTAAAGTGTTTGGTAAACTATCTCGTGTAAAGTGGTTGGTAAACTATCTCGTGTAAAGTGGTTGGTAAACTATCTCGTATAAAGTGGTTGGTAAACTATCTCGTGTAAAGTGTTTATTTGGTAAACTATTTTGTGGAAAGTGTTTATTTGGTAAACTATCTCGTGTAAAGTGTTTGGTAAACTATCTCGTGGAAAGTGTTTATTTGGTAAACTATCTCGTGTAAAGTGGTTGGTAAACTATCTCGTGTAAAGTGTTTGGTAAACTATCTCGTGTAAAGTGTTTGGTAAACTATCTCGTGTAAAGTGGTTGGTAAACTATCTCGTGTAAAGTGAGGATACGAATGAATGCTGAGTGGAAGTTTAACCTCTGTATTCAATCAGTTTTTGTTAAAGTGCATCCTTTCTGCCGCAGATCGAATCCATTGCTGAATGGTTTTAATCGGGTCAATATCTAAGGTCAGTTGTGCCCAGCATTACCAGACACCAGTGGTGCACGAGTACTTTAGTGTGAAGTTGAAATATTTTAAGTCATTGACTTGACTTTCTATCCTGACACAAAAATTCTTATTTTAAAGGTATGATAACGTGAATAGTTTCTTGTATAACTGATGGGGCATGTGTTTGGATTGGGAGACCTGGGCATGTGTTTGGATTGGGAGACCTGGGCATGTGTTTGGATTGGGAAAACTGCATTTAATATGATCAAACTCTTGCAACAATGGGATGACGTCTAAACTTTCAACCATGGACTTGTTTTGTTTTTATTTAGTTTTCATACAGGAAGGTAAACGTGGATTTATTTTTTGTTTAAATTTGTTATATTTTGTTTTTGTTTTTCGAATACCAAACTGTTTTTAAGTTAGACCAAATCTATTGAACAATGATCAATTGAAAATATTTGTATATTTACCTATCGTTTTATTTCACCATTATTCGTTGTCAGTGAAATGTTTTTTTGCTCAGTTCCAATTTTAAACAAGTTCTTATTATTGATATTTTACATAGACTACCATGAGCGTCGTCGTCCCCCGCCCCCTCTCCCTCCCCCACCCCACACTCGGTTATTCAGTATACGTCAATCATTTGAATAATGTTTTTTTCTTTAACACCGAGATTTAGAATGTTTAGCTGTTTGCTTGGTATTGGAACTAATATAGCAATTAATATTGCCTCCCACCCCCACCCCACGCCGGTTTCTTGATATGAAACAGTTAGTACTGGAAAGGCTCAGTTCGACTTCTGTGCTTTCTATTTCTCAGAATAGTCGGTGTGATACTTCTTAGAAATTCAGAAGGTAACATAAAACCGCCCAGAAAATTTCACATATTGAATGGTCTCTTGTGTATGGCATTGTGGGGGGAGGGGGGCGGCCCGCGATCAATACCCTGATCATTGTGGCTCCTGTAAAAAGTTTAGGTTTAGTTAATACGTCCGTCTACGTGCCTTGTAGAGCTGCTCAGCGGGGTATTAAGTTGGTGATCAACCGATTCCCATGGAGCTTGTTCCAGTCACCTGTTGTCCTTGACAAGAAGGAGCAGGTCCTGTGTTGGGTTCTTGTATTAATTTTCCTACCTTGACCTCGTCTCTGACGTGGCTGTTGGGAGATGAGTTTTCCTCCTGTTCTGGAGGAGATGACAAGCCCATTCCATGTGGTGACCAGTCCAGCTGTCGACACTCGATGTTTGTCTATGTCCGTGTGGTGTCCAGTCCAGCTCATTACATTCGTGAATATATATTTACGAATGTAATAGTAATACAACTTTGCTTGATTGCTCTTCTGGTCTTCAATCTTATTACTGAAGGAAATCTTCACTTCCTGTAATCAATAGTCTATAAAAGCCCAGGTCACTCATTCTGTAAAGCTATTGGGCTTAGTTTTAAGAATTTAATTAAAAACATAGACGTAAAATCATAATTATTTTGGTTTCGAGATTAACAGAGCGTGTGGTATTTCTAGCCGTAATATATTATACGACGTCATTGTTAAAGCTTATATTTTAATCTTGGAAAAAGGAAATATTCTTTTTAGTGAACCCATTCACATACCAATTTTTGGATGCGGACACACTGATTCGAAGGCATGCAATAACATTCACGTAAGTTACTGAAGGCTTTTGAAAATAGTAGGCGCCGTAGTTGCCCCAGAACAACCTAGTTGTCCCAGAACAACCTAGTTGGTACATACTGCACATTGGGGGAACGTGTTGGTAAAATGAAACATGTGATGAGTTGTAAACATTCTCCCTGAAGGTGTTGGGTTTTAATTGAAAAGATTATGGTAGGAACATCAAATAAGCGAATATTGTCTTATTGTCTGTTTTCTGGGGTATGCAAAAGAAATGATTCCAAATGTTGTACATTGTATTAGCCCTCTAACTTGAGGTCTTGTCCTTCTAAAGAAATACATTTCTAATGACGTGAACACGTTCTGTTTTTCCCCCTTTTCTTTTGCAAGCCTCTAAACAATAAATAAATTCAAATTTTAAACAGGTTTGTTCTCTTGCAACTTTGTTGTTTTTGGCAAACATTTAATTAAACATGAAGGTATTCTATATTTTAGTTAAAAGATGTGTTGATACCTAAACGTCCATGGCAATGTGGTGTCATCTAGCAATTAGGTGTCATATAGCAATGTGGTGTCATATAGCAATGTGGTTTCATCTGGCAATTTGGTGTCATATAGCAATGTGGTGTCATATAGCAATGTGGTTTCATCTGGCAATGTGGTGTCATATAGCAATGTGGTTTCATCTGGCAATTTGGTGTCATCTAACCGTATCCTTACAATGATCAAACAACAATCAATGGTGTCAACAAATCTCCTTACATAGTTGTTATTTTTCTGATCTGTACCTGACCAAACCCATCACTCAGAAAATTTCTTCACAACATTTCTTTCACATTTGCTCTTAAGGGAATTTTAAATTACTTTTAACAATTATTGCCTCTTCGGTATGCTATAACCTGGATAGTGAGTCAAAATGTATTTTGTAATAGCTGATATGTTAATTTAAGCACTGTATGTCTTTGAAAGGTCTGCCAGTAATCTGAAAACATTTTTAAAAAATTTTTAAAGAAAATCTGGGAACCTCTGACAACGACAATCAATCAGGTTATAATGACTTACAATGACTCTGACTCGGGTTATAATGACTTACAATGACTCTGACTCTGGTTATAATGACTTACAATGACTCTGACTCGGGTTATAATGACTTACAATGATCTGACTTGGGTTATAATGACTTACAATTACAATGACTCTGACTCGGGTTATGACTTACAATGACTCTGACTTGGGTTATAATGACTTACAATTACAATGACTCTGACTTGGGTTATAATGACTTACAATTACAATGACTCTGACTCGGGTTATAATGACTTACAATGACTCTGACTCGGGTTATAATGACTTACAATGACTCTGACTCGGGTTACAATGACTCTGACTTGGGTTATAATGACTTACAATTACTCTTACTCGGGTTATAATGACTTACAATGACTCTGACTCGGGTTATAATGACTTACAATGACTCTGACTCAGGTTATAATGACTTACAATGACTCTGACTCGGGTTATAATGACTTACAATTACAATGACTCTGACTCAGGTTAAAATGACTTACAATTACAATGACTCTGACTCGGGTTATAATGACTTACAATGACTCTGACTCGGGTTATAATGACTTACAATGACTCTGACTTGGGTTATAATGACTTACAATGACTCTTACTCGGGTTATAATGACTTACAATTACAATGACTGACTCGGGTTATAATGACTTACAATGACTCTGACTCGGGTTATAATGACTTACAATGACTCTGACTCGGGTTATAATGACTTACTGACTCGGGTTATAATGACTTACAATGACTCTGACTCGGGTTATAATGACTTACAATGACTCTGACTCGGGTTATAATGGCTTACAATTACAATGACTCTGACTCGGGTTATAATGACTTACAATGACTCTGACTCGGGTTATCCTGACTTACAATGACTCTTACTCTGGGTATTCGGACTTAAAATACTTAAGATATTTTATCTTCAGATAACCCTGCTATCAACATTCCACATATTGCATGCTGTTTCCTCTATAAGCTTTTCCAACAGCAAATTACATTTCTCTTTGTTGTGGTGAAATAAAGTGAGGCATCTCATGTCTCCTATACCCGTGGTGCTGCCATTATCCCTGATATCCAACTTATTTATATTAGATCTTTTGGAGACAAAGACAGCTTTTGTATGTGTGTGGAAATAGTTTTTAATTAATTTTATCTTGGTTCAAGTACATACCCTGCATATTTGTGAACAACCCACAGAGTCAAGTTTGAATAGATGTTATTAAAGCTATACAAGTTTGAATACAAGTTTGCCTGCACTGACCTTTTAATCTCTTCCCTCCTAACCAGCAACAGCCGTTAATTACACTCTTCACTGAAGAACTTCCCAAAGCTCCGACAGCAACTCACCGCTCCCGTAGGAGCTCTAGCTGCAGCAGTGGTACCTACAACAGCCTCAGTGACATCAACACTAGCTCCAACAACAGCAGCAGCATCTCCGGCAGCCATCAGAATCCCAGTTTCAACAACAGCAGTGGTTTCTACAGCACCAGCTCTGCCACCTGTGTGTATCTGCCTCCAGCTTCTAGAGCAACGCCTAATGTATCACAAAGTTCTCTAACTCCTGGACATCTGCCTTGCACAAGTTACCCCCCTCATATGTATGTTGGACCTTACATTGACCCAACGATCGGAACACCACATCTGGGGTAGGTCAACAACACTGTGAGATCTGTTTTAGCTGGCCTTAGAATCAATAATATTCTTGGTTACAAATGATGATATTTCCCCAATGACAAGCAATGCAAGATTTTATTTTATTTATTTTATATCTAATAATTCAGGGGAAATCAAAACTCTTTGTATATTGTGAATAAATCAAAACTTTTTAAAGTTCAATCTTTTATCATAATGGTAGAAAAGTAGCTGTATTTAGAGAGAAAAGTGTTGATATTTTAATAATTAATGGAAATTTTGGTAATCAAATCTACAAAGCTCTCAAGGATACAAGTTATGTTGGTAATTGGTTCTTTCAGTTCTATATTGATACATTATGTATATAACAAAGACTGATAAATCCTCAGATATAGTCATTTCTGATGACAATGATCATGGATTTAATTGTTTGCCCTCAATTTAAGTTTAATCGATTTTTAACATTCTGTCAAAGCATCTGTATAATGTTTTATAACATTTGGCAAAATTATTTTATTTTAAACAAATTTTTTATGAACGTAATTTAAATTTTTTAAAAATTTCCTTTACTTATAAATGTGCTGTCTTTAAAAAAAAGTTCATTTCAAAATGAAAAGTTTGCGCCAGAGAGCTTGGCAAATAAACCTCTTCAAACTCAAAAAACATGAATGTTGATATTTCAGAAATATTGTTGACCAAAGCAGTAAATACTGTCCAACTGCATACAGCCTTGTGGGGCATCCAGGAGACGCTGGCCAGATAATAACAGCGGTTGACCAAGCTCAGCCATACTACATGATGAGTACGGGGCCACCAGCCAACCAGGCCCCGATGTACTGGATGCCTGTGATTGCTGTACCGTACGCCGCTAATATGGGACAGGTCAATATGGGCTGGTCACCGTCACAAGATCCTTATGGCCGTGACATCCCCCATTCAGGTGGGCACTATTTCCATCTTTCATTTTGTTCTCTTTGATAAAACTTCTACACAAATTACTTGGCAATTATATATGAATTAATAATACAAAATTTTTGTCTAGCTTTGATTATTTGAAGATATGGAAGTTTCTTCAAGAATTAAATGTACTTTGGAAATCAATATAGTTAGTTGAAATAACTTTAATAAATTGAATAATGACTCAAAATTTTTGTTGAATATTTGGATATCGATACTAAAATTATAAATGGATTAATGAAATAGTCATTTTTGTCAACTAGGTATAGTGAGGGGTACTTATGACATTAAATAGACTATAGCCTACTTTGAAATTACCATCTGTTTTATACTGTGATAATTTAATGAATAATATTTTGTATATGTCAGTATTGAAATTTAATTTTCAACAATAACAGTGTTGAAACTATAGCCAAAAGGCTGCTTTGGCTATGAATACTTTGCCTTTCTTGTTTTTAATTGTGAGTTTGATGTATCATAAAGATAACTGTTAGTGGTCTCAATAGCCCCAGGTATCAAATAAAAAATAACACTTTTAATGTTCATAGAGTAATACAGACATGTGTAGCACATCTACATTAAATTTACCTGACATTAATTCTCATGCTTGTAGCTCTTCTCATGTAAACATATTTTTTATAGCAATGCCAACACTGTTATTGTTACTAGCTTATCCAAAACTACAAAATATTTTGTTGAGATTTGACCCTTCCTGTTTATAGAAACAGATTTTCACTTTTTCAAAATTCACTGCATGTCTCTAATATTTATATAATATTTTGTGGTACTTTTTGGTCTTTTTATGTATTTATCTGCAGATCTGAATGTCAAATGTTGTTTTACTCTTCCAGGTGTCGAGGTAAGTTACATAATTGTACTATAGCATACCCAAAGAACATACATGAATGTATTATAGCATACCCTAACAACCTATACATTTAATCTATATGTGCTAAATATATGGGGCCCAAGATAGTCCAATTTTAAATGTCTTGTTCATGTCTAGGTTTGATCTGTGTGACTCATCCACATATATCAAATAATCTTGTTAACATATATCAAATAATCTCGTCCACATATATCAAATAATCTCGTCCACATATATCAAATAATCTCGTCCAGACATATCAAATAATCTCGTCCACACATATCAAATAATCTCATCCACACATATCAAATAATCTTGTCCACATATATCAAATAATCTCATCCACATATATCAAATAATCTCGTCCAGACATATCAAATAATCTCGTCCACACATATCAAATAATCTCGTCCACATATATCAAATAATCTCATCCACACATATCAAATAATCTCATCCACACATATCAAATAATCTCGTCCACACATATCAAATAATCTCGTCCACATATATCAAAGAAGCCTCTATTGTAAAACAGCAGAAGATTGATCCAAATTTACAAGAAGGAAAATGATTTTTTTAATGGTGCTCATTATTGGTTCACTTAATGATTTTTTGGGATGTATCTTTTTTTCTTTTGAAAGTTGAATAGGTTTTTTTGGTGTGTCTGCTTGACCCTCAGGGCATTGTTTTAAGAGGCCCTTCAAGCTGTCTATTGATTCTTGGTCTTCATTATAAACCTTGATGACGTTTATGGGCTTGCATTAAAAAGAAATAGTCAGGTGGTTGATGTTTGACTGGCTCTGGGGGGAGGGAGAGGGGTGATGAATGTGGACGGGTAGAGGAACAACTGGCCAGTTGAAAAAAGGTTTTGAAGGCCTGTAGTGTTGTTAGAAGATACTTCCACTCTTTCTTAAGCTAAAGTCTCTCAATTTGTTTGCTCGCTGTGAATTGTTTTCTGTAAGAGGACTCAAGGTGGGTCATATTGTTTTATATTAGGACATAAGGTGGGTCATATTGTTTTATATTAGGACATACGGTGGGTCATATTGTTTTATATCAGGACATAAGGTGGGTCATATTGTTTTATATCAGGACATAAGGTGGGTCATATTGTTTTATATTAGGACACAAGGTGTGTCATATTGTTTTATATTAGGACATAAGGTGGGTCATATTGTTTTATATTAGGACATAAGGTGGGTAATATTATTTTATATAAGGACACAAGGTGGGTCATATTATTTTATATAAGGACATAAGGTGGGTCATATTGTTTTATGTTAAGACATAATGTGGGTCATATTGTTTTATATTAGGACACAAAGTGGGTCATATTGTTTTATATTAAGACATAAGGTGGGTCATATTGTTTTATATTAGGACACAAGGTGGGTCATATTGTTTTATATCAGGACATAAGGTGGGTCATATTGTTTTATATTAGGACATAGGTGGGTCATATTGTTTTATATTAGGATATAGGTGGGTCATATTGTTTTATATTAGGACACAAGGTGGGTCGTATTGTTTTATATTAGGACACAAGGTGGGTCATATTTTTTTTTATATTAGAACACAAGGTGGGTCATATTGTTTTGGTAAGGTATAAAAGGACAATTATACTGGAAAATTCATTCATCATTTGAAATTTCTAAGAATAAACGTGTTTGATTGATCAAACAAATAGAATTTTATCATAGAATTTAATCACAAAAATAGCAATTTTCAGTTGTCCTCTGACAGTTTTTCATTGATTTTAAATCTTATTCTTTGTATGTCGCTCTTACATTATTTGAAAGGTTTTTATCAGTACATTGTTAACATTGAGTCTTATGTCTAATAAAAGCAATGATAAGAAACATGTTGAATAATTGTTGTCAAGATTGCATATTCTAAAGAGTTTATATCCTGGGATTATCTTGGAATATTAAGGAATTTTTGCAGTGCTTTTAAATTGAGTATTTTTGAAATATCAATATTATTTCTGTTAAAACTATACGGTAAAAATAAAAATTCATTTTAAAAAACTTTTAAAACCTTAGTTTAAAAAGGATTATTTTCAAAAGTTATTAAAATGTTTTTCTATATTTAACTGAAGCTTAAGTATCAGTTGCCTCCCTTGCCGCACCTCAAAGTATCGAAGTAAATAATGCCTATTTTTTTACATTTTGCACTATTGAAACACAATTAATAGGTCTAATAGATGAAATATCAAAAAGCTTAGACAATAATGATCAAATAGATACAATATTACTAGACTTCTCAAAAGCATTTGACAAAGTTGACCACCTTAGTTTACTTTAAAAAATTTAATTTAAATACTTTGGAATCTCAGGTCCCTTACATCACTGGATACATGACTTCCTATTGGGTAGGGAGCAAACTGTAATAATTAATGGATCTAAATCTGCACCAATAAAGGTTAACTCAGGAGTTCCACAAGGATCAGTCCTAGGTCCCTTACTATTTTTAATTTATATAAATGATTTACCCAACAATGTCTCAACAGGAACAAAAGTTAGGTTATTTGCTGATGATTGTTTAATCTATAGAACAATTAAGTCAAAACAAGATAGCAAAATTTTACAAAAAGACTTAGATGAATTAATAAAATGGGAAAATAACTGGAATATGTTCTTCAACCCAGAAAAGTGTCAACTGCTGAGAGTAACAAAGAAAAAGGAACAAATAAATTCAAAATATTTAATTCATGGAAAAGAACTAACCCAAACTAAAGATGCAAAATACATAGGAGTCATAATAAATGAGAAACTATCTTGGAATCTCCATGTCAATGAAGTTATTAAAAAATCAAACAAAACCTTAGGTTTTATAAAAAGAACCTTTTACAAATGTAACAAAGTTATAAAACTAAAATGCAACCTCACCCTGGTGAGACCTATACTAGAATATGCATTTTCTGTATGCGACCCATCCACCAAAGAAAATACAGTATTGATAAACTAAAATAAATTATAAAAAAAAGCTGCCAGATTCATTACTGGAGAATATTCAAAACCCACAAGAGTAACACAATTAGTTAAATCATTTAACCTTGAAACACTAGAGGATAGGAGAACCAAGAGTAAATTAGTAATTATACATAAAGCGATTAATTCTATTTTAGAAATATAACACAAAGATAACTTAATACAACCCTCAGATAGACATAAAGATAAAAACACCTTTCTTATTCCTTATGCAAGAGCAAACACATATAAGTTTTTTTTCTTCCTGTCCGGAATTCGGGGGTGGATTGAGTTGCCTGAAGAAACCAGGAAAGCCAACACTTAATCATCATTTAAAACTCTAGTGAGAATACAGGACTAAACACAAACCATAGATAAATGTAGGATGCAATAATCTTCTGTACAGAAGGAGTGTCTGTAACATATAAGATAAGATAACCAGATGGTGCCAAATTTTAATGTTCATTAATTTTATTAAATCATTATTGTCTCTTAGGGAACTTGGTCCCTAACTCATGACTGTTTGACACTAGAAAAATATTTTTCTTGTCCCAAATTATTTGTATTGTAACCATATTTTGATATAACATATACCTTATAATGTGCTAAAAATAAATAAGTTGAATGTAAAACAAAAAATATTGAATTCATTGATATCAATTCAAGAGTCTTTTTCTGTATCACGGATTGGGAACCTTTGATGGAGCAGGGCATTTTCGGTGTTGTGCTGATATGATATTTTTCATAATTTAATTATAAGTTTTAAATTATTTTTCCAACAATGAATGCCTAGACTGAGGCAGAAAATAAATGTAGAGAAATTCTGTTTTGTGTTCCCCTGCTCTAAAGCTAAAGCCACATGTTCCTATTAGTTCAATCAATTTAACCCTTTGAATCGTAGGGAGATGTTGCACTAGGTTTAGTGTCTGATGTATCATGTATTTTTAACACTCATACCAATAAAGCTAGATATCCAGCTTAAAGGGTTAATGTGTATATTTAAAACATATAATAAATTAAGTGACCTCAGGACTTATTGCTCTTTCTTATTGTCTCATCCTCAGTATTACAGAATGAACAACCCCGACATGGGATCACATGTGCCGCCTGGTGGTGTCATGATGGACAACTGTGGCAACTACACCGGCATGGGTCCCCCGGTATTATGTGCTGATCCTTACGTTGGTGGCGGCTATGAATGTGTCAATTCTGGATACGAGGACTTATCTCCAGTGAGTTGTAGTGAGCTGGTCGTTTCTAAAACTGGCAGCACTGACGCCAAACACAGTCCTGTTTCTTGTACAGTTAAAAACTCGTTTGACTACACAACCAGTAACAATAACAACTCATTTGTTTCTGACAAAAATAAGATTAAGCATATTGAGAACACACAAGCAAACCTCAGTGGTCAGTTGAACATTGGTAAATGTGCTAACATTAGTGTAGAAAGTGACACCGTTAAAGTGAGTGGTGAGGAAACCACAGGAGGGGGTGGGAAAGGTTCTAAGGAGGATGATGATGTCAGTGAAGGAATGGATGTCGGTAGCGATGGGGACAGTGGCTGCCCAAGTGAATGTGCCGATCTGTCCCCAGTGAGCGGTCCTGACTCATTCACTGCGTCTGACTTGCCACAGTCTGAGTCGGGGGACTCTACATCTCTTGCCGAGCAAACTTCCAATGAAAAACCCCGCGGTAAACGTCGCTACTATATGTATGGTAATCATAAACTTGTTAAGCCAATCAAGGATATTCCTCTCCGGTTCCAAATCTTATTGGCCGAGACCAGTGCCGCTAAGGCCAGATGTGAAGGTCAGCCGATCTACATGCAGCACTCTCCCCAGGCCCAGCAACCCATGTATGACATTGTTTATTACCAGGCTAATGATAACTCACAAGCCCAGCTTAATGCCAATGCTTCATGCTTTTTCCCCAATCAGGATGGTGGTGGTTGTGTCGACTCTAACATGACCACTTCCTACATACCTGAATGTTATGGGTCTGGCTATACTAACACTGTCGCTCCTAACCAGTCTAACAATCCAGCTTGCACTCATCCTGTGCAAGCTCCGTTATTCATGCAAGCTGCTTCAGGTTCCTCAAACTCTACCAGCACCCAAAACTGTCAGACCATCATAGTCTACTCATCACATTCCACCCAGGCCACAGCAGCTCAAGCCCCTCCCCCTTCTACTCAGGTCCGCACAATAAGCATGCCACCTCCTTTCCCGCCTCCCCCAACTTTGCCTCCGCCTCCTCTGGACGTCATTCCATCAAGCTCCTCTCCTTTATCTCAAACATGCCATCAGCTCGTGAGATCTGTAGCCACTAATAATAACTGTCAGCCTAAGACTACTGCCATGTATGCTGACCACAACATTAAAACCTACAGCATGCAGGCCCCTCAGGTTCCCAACAAACCCTTGAGTCTTTTGAATGTCCCGCCTCCTAACCTCCAGTCCCTGCCAAGTTTGCCTCCCAGTTCTATGGGTCCTCCTACAAACCACAATATGGTTCCTCATTACAGCACCCCTTCCTACATATCTGTGCAGCCGGCCACACAAAATCCTACAAACATTTCAGCTCCCCATTTGAACAACACTGCCCACCCGCTGCAACCCTCTAACAATGGTGTTCCACCTCCTGGAGCCTACCCGGTCGGATCTTCCAATCATTACTTGTATGTTTACCCATCTCCTCCTGCAGGTCAGCCAGCCACAAACCCTCATGTGGTATACATGGTAAGCCCCGCCTACCCCTCCAATCCAGCCTATCAGCACCAAGGTGTCCTAGTCCCATCAAACTGTCCTGTTCCTGTGCAGTAGCTGTTCAAGAGATGAAGATTGAATCCTTTACAAATTTTCAGAGCTAAAAAATTTCAGAGCCATTAATTTGTTGAATTACCTTAAAATATTTCATTTTGTGTTATGTATAATCAGCTTTTTAACTCCCCCCCCCCCAACCAAATCCTCTTCCTCCCCCCTGCCCAGTCCAATCTTTTAACATTGTTACATAATTATTTTTTATGTGATTTTTTAAAACAAAAAGTATATCCCCTACATTGTGATATAATAAATCCAATCTTAATCAGCCAAATATTTACCTATAAAAGAAGTGATGACAAGTCTCCTGTCATTATGACAAGTCTCCTGTCATTATGACAAGTCTCCTGTCATTATGACAAGTCTTCTGTCATTATGACAAGTCTTCTGTCATTATGACAAGTCTTCTGTCATTCTTCTAGTTTCATATCATTCCTTGACTCCTGCATCGTTTGGGTGATGGTAATGAACAGTATTAGTTCAATTTTCTTTGTTCAAAAATGTCATCTTTATTACATTACTATTAATGTTAAAGTGATTACTTTCATAGATCTATATTATTTAAAAGAAGTACAAATCTGTAAGAAAAAATAATTACATTTTTGTTTGTGTGTGTGCATTAATGGGATTCTTTCATTTAAAACAATATTTTATTCAAATAGTTTGCTGTCTGATTCAGTGTTAACATTAGCTGTACAGTTTGGTTTGAAAGTGTTTCAGTTTTTTTTAATTTCAGTTTTGCTTTTAACATTTTGTTTTGTTGCTCTCTATAGCACATCTAATGCTCATGCAACTTTTTTGTTTTTCAAATCTTGCTTTCGGTGATTCAAACTTCTTAAATGGAGCCCAGCTTTCATTATATTGAGTATTTTAATGGATAAAAAAAAGAATTAAATTCACAACAGATCAATTTGTTAATATATGTTGACCATTCTATTAGCATATAATAATGCTAAAACTTTCTTCAAGTTTTTGTTTATCAACTTAGAGCATTGGCTTGAATATCCTTGTGACTAATACATTTTTGTTCAAATTAAAAGATGGATTACTTTTATAGAAGAGCATTGAAGATTGAAGAGGTAATTTTGTAAATAATGATTAAAAGATGATGTTTTGAAATTTTATTTTCAATTACCCAATTACGTTTGAAGCAAATAATGATATTTAGCAGTTTCCAGTGCTTTTGTTTTGGTAAAAAATAGGTGTCGGTACTCAGTGAGTAAAATAATTTAATTTTAACAAATGAATAATATAATAAATTAATTTAAAAAATGTTAAAATGCAAGAAAAGTAATATTTTTTTCACCACATTGAAAAAGGTGCTGGTACGCCATACAGGTGCATACAGGCACACAAAAAAAGCCCTGGTAGTTTCTAATATCTAATGACAAGATTAGAAAGATTTAAGAATTGTGAATTTGTGTTTACCTGAAAAAATATTTGAAAAAACTTCCTATAGCCTTAAAGTCAAACCTCTCATAACGAGATAAATTCGTTCCAGAGTCTTACTGGTTAAGATAAACACACATACGAAACAATTTTTCCCATACAAATCAATGTAAAAAAACGATAATCCATTCCATCTGAAAAAATAATACTTTTAAAAAAGATGTATTAACATTTATTCAAATAAAATTATTTATGAGTTGTTAAAGAGTGCAACAATAAGAATACAATTTAGATTTTAAACAAAAAATGTCAAAAAATAATCATTCCTTTTTAATTAGAAAACTGTCCCAAGACATCTGTTTTTGCAGACGCTTCATATTGTGTCGAAGCCGTTTCATAGATATTCTTGACACTCTATTTGAAGCATGCATCTCCTTAATTTTTCTTGAGAATAGTGCAGAGTGTTGATGTTTTGATGTTACCAACTGTAGTTGCGCGCTAGATTAGCCTCCTTGTTCTCGCTTTTAAATGATTTTTCGTTTCATTTCAACAGTTATTTGTTTTTCTCTCTTATGATTGTCTTCTTGTATTTTTTTAAAAAATACACATTATCACAGGTTATTACACTTAGTAAATTAAAAAAGTTCAGATACTCTATGAAAACAAAATTTGTAAAAACGGTTGATAACACACAAAAGCAATATGCTAGCAGACCAAGTTTAACGCTTAATAATACATCAGGCAGAAAGGTCCGTCTCACAAATGGATTTCCAGGAAAAGGGGACTTTCTCTTTTTTCTGCATCATTCATTATGCAAATTTTTACTTGTTAAGGGAGCAACTTTTTCAAAAACTTTTGTTGCTCGTTATGCGCAAATATCGTCTTGAGAGGTTTGACTGTAACAACTTGCGTTTATGCTTTTTTTACTTTTTTTTTTAGTTTTTAGTTGCATTTTTTAATATTTTCTCCGATAAAAAATATTTCAAATATTTCTTCTTGGAAATAAAACCTTTAAAAGGCAAAAACTAATTAATGATGTTATTTTTTAACCTATTTCTTTACTTTAATTATCCTTTTTTGACACAAGAATTTCTTGAACAGTGAGGTTTATTTTCCAGTTATATTAAAAGATTTCAGCTTTGATTACCTCTTAATAAAAAAATGTAGCTGTATGGACACTGGTCAGTTCACTTGAAAGTTATTTCACTTGTGTAAACACCTGTAAAAAAAATTATCTCTGTTTCAATTTAGAAATGAAGGTGTGCAATTTTGAAAATGAGAAGCAAAAAGACATGCTATGTTTAAAATGGTAGGCATGGTTGATACAAATCTATACTGAGCTAATTCTTGACAGGAGGCAAGACAAAAATAAATTCATTTGATAGCCACTTCCAAATACAATAGAATTTTTAATGGTTTAGTATGGGTATGTGAAAATTCAATTTTAATATTTTTACATCAAAAACTGTTTAACAAAATTTATTTGATTTTATTTTTGATTAACTTTTGAAAATTTACAGTTGTTTGTTATCAGTTATGCTTTTTAGTTCAGAGTAATTGTTTTGTTTTTTAAAATCATTTTCTGTTTATTCAATTTCTGTATAAGCTCTGTTAATATATATTTGATTCTAAGGAGTATAGAATTCTCGGCAACCTTGTATAGGAATTCAGAAAGCAATATTTCAATGTGTTCATCTACTAATATGTAATTTTTTAAATTATTGTTCTTTTTTTAGCCATGTTAATTTTTTTGTATTAGATTAATTTGTTCTTCTTTTTTTTTTAAATATACCTTTTCAATATAAAATGAAAATTATTTTTAAAATTGTTCCGAGAACACAATAAATTTTTTTAGAGCCATGTATCTTTATTCCCACAAATGATGTTCATTTTTATGGCAAGAAATATCTTAAAATAATATATTTTACCATCTCATACACTCCTTTTATAAAAAATCATATTTGAAAATGTAACAAAATAACCAAACTGAGCTCTTCATTCTATTTCCAATCATCTTATTAACATTCAATTCCAAATCAATCAAATAATGTTCCATATTCTTGTTTTTATTATCTTTAAAAAGTTTTGTGTAAAATATGTTGAACTGATTTGACAGTCTTCATTGCTGTGCCTTGATAGTATTCATGAAACTTTCCCAACATTCCACATAAAAATTCCTGTTATATATTGTTTCTTTATTTTTAGATTCAAGAATTTACTTTGCTAATAGTTTTATACTCAATTATAATAGTGCTGGTAGCTCAAAAACATTCAGTTATACATAAATTAAATACATGTATATGAACCCCCTTTTAATGTTAAATTTTTAAATATTCATAAACCATAAAATTGGTGTGCGGATGCTAGGGAAAGTAAAAAGAGTTCATAATTTTAAATAGCCCATCACCATTTCTATTTCATGCAACCACTTCACAAATATTCATGTTCTGTTGTTGAAACTTTTTAGAAACATTTTAAATTGTTTTTATAGCCAGACAACTTACACAGCTGATTTGAGAATCAGATCCTAAGGAGATAAATTAATGTTGATCATCTTTTCTTAAATTATCCATTTACTGTGCCATTTCCTCAATGTGGAAATTTCACAAATTTTATTTACTTTGATGTGATTGATTGTACTGTCCTCAATAGGGGCACATTTTTTATGCTCTACTTAATTTGAAAGAATAAAAACACAAATTTTGCATAGATCGTCTGTAGTCGATGGGCATAAAGTTTTGAAATAACAACATTGAAAGGTGAAAGCTTTGCTATGGGCAATACTTAGGACTGTGTAGAATTATATATGGTCACGGTCTTTGCTTTTTGTTAGGTTATTCTGTTTTATGAAAAGTTGAAGCTCTCATTTCATTTCACCCAATAAAATATTTCTCCACCAATAAATTTCTTCTTCACCAAGAGGTAGACCAGTAACTGTTATTCAGTAATTAAAAACAATTATTGTGGCTGATCTGTTCATAGAGTTCATCAGTTATTTCTTTTAATGTGATTTTAGTATTTCAGTGTAGGTTTTTATAAAAATAGATATTTTATTTATTGATGATAATTTGATGTATATTATCTGAATTTGCATTCATTTTCACTGGTAAAAATGTATGTTCAAATACTTGATATATTTATTTGTAAAATACAGTGAAAAGTTGAATGACAATTTAAATCCTTTTAAATTTTTTTTATATCTGATCCCAGTATGGGAAAATCAATTTCCGTTTATTTTGTTGATAATATTCGATCAATTATTTTAGCGTTGCTACTTGAAAAGATAATTTGATCTTAACTATATTTATTTATTAATTGTTGAATTTTAATTGGTCTGATTATTATTTAGTATTTAAAATTAACCAAGAGATTATTTCTTTCTCTTAGTTTATCATTTCAGTATCATCCTCATGTTTTTATAGTCTCCCTTTTGTTGTTTGGGTCAATTACAAATCTTAATATGGCTTCCTCCAGTATGCCAAGTTTTCTTTTGAAATGTTTAAAACATATTGTTTTTTTTTGTTTTAGGCACTAGATCATTGAGAAATATAACTGGCTTTCAATGATTATATTAAAGCCTCAAAATTGACTTATAACAATTTGCTTAAAGATAATGAATGTTTCCATTGAATAGCTTGAGGTTTGGGCATTTCTTTAATGCCTGATTGAAACTTTAAAATAAATTCCATGCTGTCAGACAAATGGCAGGTCTAAATGAAGCCTGAACAGTGTGCTGATATGTTTGAGGCATAATCATTTGAACAATGTTGACTCCTCTCAGCTTTGTCTGATTATACTTTGTCCCTCTCAGACAAGCTTAACTTTCAATCACAGCACTTAACTTGGGATCATTTCATTAGCTCCCATTGTTTTGGATTAGACCATGGATAAATCTTCATGGTAATCATCCAGCATTAACTTATTTCATTTACTTCACATGATCCAATTATGCAAACACAATTATTATTTCAGTTCTATTTTTTCTTCTTAAAAATGTTATAAACACTTTTTGAACTTGTAAATTGTCCTTGAGTAGCAATACTATTTACAATAATTTACATTCATTTTGTGTTACTTCAAATGTTTATTGTCCATTGGATTTTAAAAAAAAAAAAAAGTTACAAAGATCTGCAGCAGTTGTTGGCATCAATGGAAAGATGTTCAATGAAATTTGAAATACATTTGATTTTTTGGTTTTGATTTAATGTATTCTTTTTAAAAAACTAAAAGGAACGTTTTATCTTCAGTAACAGCCAGCAAGATCTCCATGAGGATTAAGAATCTCATTTGGTCGACTCATTCCACTCATAGCTAATGATTCATTAATAATAAAAAAAATATCTTTGTATCCAAAAGTTTTTTTTTAATTATTTTTTATTTGCATATTGTTTCTTAATTTTTAAAAAGATGATTCAAAATCAAAATATTCACTACTTGGAAGTGTCTGAAAAGACCATCTTATTTGGGAATGTCATACAATATAATTATATTCTTGACCTCAAATAATCTTAAATAATGTTTCCTACAGCAGATAAAAAGAATATTGTGAATATCCTTGATTGGTCATTTAGTTTGCTGTTGGTTTGACTTAATTTGTATAAGACATTATGACATAAGTCAGGTAATGAGGACATCTTTGTTAAATAAACAATGCCTATTTTTAATACAAGCCATAAATATAGACCTGACTAAAGTGGATCAGATAGTGGTTCATAATACAATCACTATCGACAAAAAATTTATACAAACAAAAAAAAAAGCAAGAAGTTATTTGAAGATAAAAAAGTGAACCAACCTTTCAGTCTCACACACTTACCTCCTATAAGGTAAAATTATATTTCAACACTAAGTAAACCCCAGTGGTTACTAAATTTTTGCTGAATCACTGAAATAAGGTCAAGTTAAGATGAAAGGACTTTGTGACGCCCAGAGAAGGTAGAAGAAGTAGTTGATATATTGCAAAGTATTTTGGGACCTTATTTTATAAATAGTGCTACACTCCATCATGGAGGGGAGCAAATTTTTGGTAACCCGTCAATGAATATGTAAACAAAAATGTAACTGAGGATCAGTTGTTCTATTAATATCGTTTTTTAAAATTTTTTTTAATAGTTTGCAAAAGGTCATTCAAATATATAAAGATTTTGTCAGTTTAACCTCACAATTTCATTTAAAAGCAGCTGATGGAATGCTTTTTTAAAAACTAAATTGAAATATAAAAACCATCAACATTGAAAACTTAAATCAAAATGCATGACTAGACCATGGGTAAGGGTAGGATGCAATAATCTTCTGTTTATAAGGAATAGATATGATACAATTAATAATTTTGCATCATAAGACTATTTAAAATGGGTTAAATTAAATTCACCAATAAAAGTGCTCGGGGAAAATATGTGATGAGTTAATTTTTGTTTTTAAATTTTAAAGAACAAGGTTAAAAAACAAGGATTTAGAAAAACCTAATACCCAAGCTTTTTTTTTCAATTAAAAAAGGAAAATAATGAAGACATAAAGTGATGATTCTCTTTTGAGTAAATCAACAACAGTAGGTAGTGAATTAGTTCTGAATACAATTATAGTATATAGTAAAGGGTTTTCTAAAATTATTTGATTCAAAATTTTCATTCACATAAGCAACCACAGAGATATGTCAAAATATAGATATACATAATAAGTCCATAACTAACCTATAACTATAAGGATGATAACTTCAACATATCATTTCAATTAGCCATTGTGAAACAAATTCAATGTAACTTGTCAAACAATGAAATATTACAGTGAGATGGGGCTAGGGAGCTGGATGCTGATATTTAAACTTTTTCTAATAAAGAAGGTGTTGGCAAAAGTGCTTGCAAAGTGCACAGTGTAAATGAAAGTGCAAGAAACTATGTGCTATTTTTCATTATTAATTTACGTTTGTCTCCACTTGTGGGGATACTGTTAAAGGAATGGAAAATTAAAAAAGATTAATCTATGTCTGCTAATCAGTTTAACAAAACTAGCTACCAAGCAAACAATATTTAATATTACATAATTTGTACTTTTTAAATTCTCATTGGTTGGCCTTACTAGACAGTCTTCCGCTGGTTTAAACATTGGATTCAGTCCCCTTCAATGATTAATATTTTCTTGTAACTAAAAATAAACTTTTAAAGATTGTTATTTTCTTGACATTTCTGATTTGTAAATCAATTTTTTATGAAAAAAATAGAGGAGTCACTGCAAACAATTCAAACAAATTTGATATCTCGATGTAATAAGTGCAATCCCATGACTGTCCTGCAGTCACATTTCACTGAAGATACATAAATCATCTTTTGAAGCAAATATTAGATGTTAACTATCAAACATTATCAATAGATGGGCACTGATCTAAGTGCAGGTCAACTCTCAACTGATCTAAGTGAAGCTCAACTCTTAACTGCTCTAAGTGGAGGTCAACTCTCAACTGATCTATGTACTGGTCAACTCTCAACTGATCTAAGTGCAGGTCAACTCTCAACTGATCCAAGTGCAGCTCAACTCTCAACTGATCTAAGTGCAGGTCTACTCTCAACATCAAAAGGGAAGCTGAACTGTCAAATTTTATTTCATTGACGATTTATAGTTTGTAACAGCTGCCTATGATTATAAGTAACTACGTAGTTGTTTACTCACAACTAACAACATACTGGTTTACTAACAACATACTGGTTTACTCACAACTAACAACATAAAGGTTTACTCACAAATAACAACATACAGGTTAACTCCCAACTAAATACATACAGGTTTACTCACAAATAACAAATACTGGTTTACTCACAACACACTGGTTTACTCACAACATACTGGTTTACTTACATTTACAACATCTCTGTATTTCACAAGTTGTGTGTTTCAAAAATATCTCTGTGAAATGATTTTTACTTTAAGTCACTCCAACTTATTTGTCACTAAGGAGATATGAAGCGCCCCCCACCCCCAAACTTTTATCTTTGCCAGGCTGCAGCAACTATTCACAACTAACAAGGGCCCTATAATTGTTATATCAAATAAGAACCATGACTCTGACTAGTTTTGCCCTTTCTTACTGCCCTTTCAAGGCTTTGTTGCACACATTTTCAGCCCATTAAGTTTCTACATAAAGAATGTCTCTCTGCAATGATCGTCCAAATTTTGATTCCAATTATAGATTACATCTTGCTCCTTAATAATGTGTTTCCCCTTGAGCCTCTTGCTAAAATTAAAGCAGAGAAAAAATAGTACATCTGGCACATTCTAAAACATCTGGCACATCCTAAAACATCTGGCACCTCCTCAAACATCAGACACATTCTAAAACATTTAGAACATTCTAAAACATCAGACACATTCTAAAACATCAGACACATTCTAAAACATCAGACACATTCTAAAACATCTGACACATTCTAAAACATTTAGAACATTCTAAAACATCTGGCACATTCTAAAACATCAGACACATTCTAAAACATTTAGAACATTCTAAAACATCTGGCACATTCTAAAACATCAGACACATTTTAAAACATTTAGAACATTCTAAAACATCTGGCACATTCTAAAACATCAGACACATTTAGAACATTCTAAAACATCTGACACATTCTAAAACATCAGACACATTTTAAAACATCTGACACATTCTAAAACATTTAGAAAATTCTAAAACATCAGACACATTCTAAAACATCTGACACATTCTAAAACATTTAGAACATTCTAAAACATCTGACACATTCTAAAACATCTGGCACATTCTAAAACAACTGGCACATCCTAAAACATCTGACACATTCTAAAACATCTGGCACATTCTAAAACATCTGACACATTCTAAAACATTTAGAACATTCTAAAACATCTGACACATTCTAAAACATTTAGAACATTCTAAAACATCTGACACATTCTAAAACATCTGGCACATTCTAAAACAACTGGCACATTCTAAAACATCTGACACATTCTAAAACATCTGACACATTTTAAAACATCTGACACATTCTAAAACATCTGGCACATCCTAAAACATCTGGCACATCCTAAAACATCAAGAATATTTAAAACCTCAGTTATTCTTTGGCACTTTGTTTACTATCGACTCTGAAAATGTCAAGCTGACATCTTGGAAACAAGGTGTTGATACATGGCTGTAGCCAGTAACTTGTCTGTCAACGTCAGCTAAAGAAGCAACAACAACTATATATGACCAGGTAATGGCAGGTGATGTAGCATCAACAACTAGATACGACCAGGTAATGGCAGGTGATGTAACATCAACAACTAGATACGACCAGGTAATGGCAGGTGATGTAACATCAACAACTAGATACGACCAGGTAATGGGAGGTGATGTAGCATCAACAACTAGATACGACCAGTTAATGGCAGGTGATGTCACCACAGTTAATAAAGTTCAAACTCAAGTAACCATTTTAAAATTTATTAAAGAAACATTGACATGAAAACAATTTGATCATAAATTTATTGAAATAATAAAATAAATATTACAGCAGTGGTATAATGACATTGAATATGTATGCAAGGAATGTAATCAATCAAGTTTATGTACTGTTTCACTTTAGCTTGGTATAAGAGGGTGTGTGGCGACTGGCTTGTAAACAGCATCACAGATGTAGCTTAAGGTCAAAAGTTTCTTTTAAATATATGTGTATGTAGAATTTCAGAAAATACAATTATATAAGCAAGTTTTTAATCATTTTTTACATACAATCGTGGAACAAACAAGAATTATTATTTTTTATATATTTTTTTTTACAAAATAGAACAACAGCAAAAACCTGAAGCTTTTAATAAAATAATTTTTGTAAAGTTATCACCAGAGAAAATATATAAATATAAAAAAAATTAAAAACTAGCTCCAAGCATAATCACAAACCCAAGAAATATTCACAAGCCCAGAAAACCATAACAAAAACATTTTGTCTCAACTCCTTACTGGGCACAACAGAAATAAATAGCATATTTTTTGTTGCATTGTCCGTATAATAACAAAGGCTGCATAGTCAACTTCAAAAAATTTACAATTTTCTCATGTAAATAAATCTGAAAATTTCTGCATTGAAATAAATTGGTCCTTACAATAAATTTGTCTAAAATATTCATTTAAAAAGATAGAAAATGAACACCGCAAAATTTCTTACCACTGAAGAATATTTTAAATGTGATCAATTCGTCAACAATGAAACTTGTTCAAATCATACTTTGGCTTTGAAACAATAATAATAAATACATCTTTCTAATGTGAATAAATTTTAACAAATGGGTGAAGCAAAAACTGTCATGACTGCCCATTTTAAATAATTTTGTTCAAAATATGAATTAAAAAAATGGAAAAGTGATATTGCTGGGAGAGTTAATGATTCATGTGATATTAATGAAATGTTATTTTCTAAAATGAATCACAGTAATGTTTTCAGGTGTTTAAAAAGCTCAAAATATCTTTATAACCCAAAAACTCATGAAAGCATTTGTTGAAAGATTTCGTAATTATGAAAGTGTGATCCAGTAAATATTACGTGATCACTGTCTCCTCAGTATTGGAGTTGAACTGACCTCTCTGTCTGACCTGAGCCTCGCGGTGACCATCAAGTGACCTGGTGTCAGATGGTGACTGCCAGTCCTCTATGAAGGCTTTGTTGTACATGCCACCTTGAGTCGTGAGGACCGAGTGTCTCATGGTGTACTGCTGATGGTGAGAGCCTGGGTAAGGGAGACAAGAAACCAAGTGGCTGCCGTTGTCCGTGTCGCTGTACACACTGCTGTTCTGAGTGTCAGACGACTGGGACTCGCTGGCTGGTAGGACAGCGCCTTCACCCTCTTCTTGTTTTATGAGTTCCAGCTTCTCTTTCTGCCTCGCTGTGCCGATTTCATCCGGCCAAATTGATATTTGAAGGCTCCTGGTAATCAGTCTGAAAATGTGGTTTAAAATATTAAAAAAGATGTTGACAGCTTGCTGATGAAAATACATGAATATTTTGGTAATTATTAGTACAACAGTTATTTTCTCAGGAAAAATTTTTTTTGCATTTTTCTGATGGTCCTGAAAGAGGAAGGGCCTTACTTACCGAGGTAGAAGTGAGACAAAACATGTGATGACCACAATGAGGGAATGTGAGGCTGTGGCTATCGTGTTCTCCATGACCCAGTAGGGGTTGGACGGGTGATCAAATGTGAAGAAAATAGCATTGGAGATGAGGAGGAATGCCCAGAACAAGGTGAAACTGAGAACAATGGAGCCCCACTGAATCCAGACCTGAAGGAGCATCATGACATCAAATCATATTACCATTTTAAATATTACCATTTTAAATATTACCATTTTAAATATTACCATTTTAAATATTACCATTTTAATACCATTTTAAATATTACCATTTTAAATATTATCATTTTAACTATTACCATTTTAAATATTATTATTTTAAATATTATCATTTTAAATATCACCATTTTAAATATTATCATTTTAACTATTACCATTTTAAATATTATTATTTTAAATATCCTTTAGTTATTTTTTTTGTCATCATACCAGAATGTATATAATACAAATGTGTTACATAATACATAATACTCTTGAATTGTCACTGTGATATTTTATATTTTTAGCCCAAGTGTTCTGCTTAGCAGTTTAATTTTACTTAAACTTAAAGTTCATCATTGAAAAATGATGTTAGATATTTTTGTCATCAAAACACCCACTCATTAGGCAAAGTGCAGGAGTTGACAACTCAGGAGTATTTTATTACTTTAGTGATACGAATTTTTGCTGTATCGAACTCACCCATGAGTTTGTTTCAATACTCAAGTGGAGTAAAATGGTAAGAATCATACAAACATCAATAGTTGTTCCAAACTCCCATATATCTATGTCCATATTAAGGTAGGCCTGAGGACAAATGGGACAGCTTAACAACAGTTTAATACATTCACTACAATGAACCAAAAGAAAAGAAACTTATATAAGATCTCAAAGTTATAAACTATTATAAGAGCTCAAAGTTACAAACTATTATAAGAGCTAAAGTGGGACGTGGTGGTCGAGAGGTAGCGCTCTCGCCTGTCATACCGATGGTCACGAGTTCGAATCCACACGAAGGTGAGGATTTGTTCTCGGGGCCTGAGGAGTCCCCGAGTCACCCAGCTCCGAATGGGTACCTAACTAGACAATAGTTAGGCGGCTGGGGTAATGCGTGGAACCCCTATAGCCGTGGCCTGTGACCGCTACATCACTTGCCAACAGATCATCTCTCATGGTCTGTGGACGCAATTATCTTCTGCATAGAAGGAGCGTCTGTATATCTAAGATAAATCTGAGTGCAAAGTTAAAAGTTACAAACTATTATAAGAGCTCAATGTTACAACCTATTATAAGAGCTAAAAGTTACAAACTATTATAAGAGCTCAAAGTTAGAAACTATTATAAGAGCTCAAAGTTACAAACTATTATAAGAGCTCAAAGTTACAAACTATTATAAGAGCTCAAAGTTACAAACTATTAACTATTATAAGAGCTCAAAGTTACAAACTATTATAAGAGCTCAAAGTTACAAACTATTATAAGAGCTCAAAGTTACAAAATATTATAAGAGCTCAAAGTTACAACCTATTATAAGAGCTCAAAGTTACAAACTATTATAAGAGCTCAAAGTTACAAACTATTATAAGAGCTCAAAGTTACATACCAGGTGAGGAAAGAAGTAAATGATAAGACTCTGATAGACACTGTCTAAAGTGACAATGAAGAATGTCCATTGTGTGTACATCTGTAGAAAAGATAAAAGTGTTTAAATATCCATGATGTGGACCACTTACAAACTTAAAAGTAAACCTCAAGTCTTTTTGGTCTCTTAATGTACAGCACACAACCAACATCTTTAACATTTCAATTTAGTAGTAAAAATAGACTTTAAAAAAAAGTAAGCTGACTAAATAAAAAAAAGTCAACTGACTAAAACAGTCAACTGAATAAAAGAAAAAGTCAACTGAATAAAAGAAAAAAGTCAACTGAATAAAACAGTCAAATGACTAATTAAATTTAAAAAAAAAAAATAACCCCCTTTCAGACCATAAAGGCCTATGGGGCAAGTGAAGTAGCGTTCACAAGTTTCATTGACCACTAACGAGCAGGGGATTGTGTGGTTAGCACAATTTATTTATTTTTTATTCCTGGCAAAATAGTTGCTTTTATAAAAAATTTCATAATAGATATCCTTAAAAAAAACATCTCCAATGCACTTCTCAGCTATATTTAAGTCTAGGCAAGTTTTTGATGGAAATAGAAGCACTTCTTAGATCTAATTCTATCTAGTAGAGTTTAAATCCTAAGTCGGGAAACCATGGCACTATTGATGGTTGGATCTGGCTCGCAGACAAATGTTCAATTATTAAAAAAATGTGTCTCCAGACTCATTTAATCTACATAGTAATTGCATATCAAGAAAAGAGAAAAAAAAGTCTCCACATGTGCATGAAGCTTAACCTCACCACATAAAAACCAGACTACAAAGCTATCAGTAAGCCATGCAGCACCATAAGTTGAATTGATGGTCATAAATACTCGTTGATTAGCAAAAGCCTAAAAATGTTAATCAAAAGAATTCAGAGTCATAATTAGTGTTCTTGTGGTGTTGAAATTAGGGGCCTTCCATAGATGACATAACGCACCTAACAAACAAACAAACAAGGGGTTGGTCAAATATTTTGACATGTGATGAGGGGGAGGGGGTGTTAAAGAAATGTGACATCACATCAAATCACAATGTGACGTCGCATCAAAACAGTCAACTGTAAATAAAAGTTCCAATTAAATATTTGATATCTTACTATTTATTTAATGACATTTGAAATGGCTTCATGTGTATTACGATAGAGTGCAGCCTTACATTAAATACATATTTAAATGACAAATTTGAAACAATTTTGAAAGCTAATTTTGAAAGAAAAAATACGGCATTTTGTGGGGGGGGGGGGTGCAGGGCAGAGATTGGTGTCATATTGGAACAGGGGGTCGAGTGTCTAAGTTTTTGTGACAAAGCGTGACAAGGGGGGCAGGGTTAAAAATCAGCCAAAAATCGCACATCATTAATGAACGGCCCCTTACAAAAAATTCACACATTTACTTTCATGTTTAGTTTTGATCATAATGTATGGCTCTCACAGAATTACTTTTAAAATATGTGGTGTTTATGGCTCTCTCAGACAAAACGTTTCCCAACCCCCGTTTAGATGGTATTAGACTCACAGCTCCCCTCTGTCCAGGTCTGTACAGCAGAGGTTCGGACAGGAGCGTCTCTGCCGACAGGTCCTTGTCAAAGATTCCGTTGGCCAGTGGTGGTGCTGCCGTGAATATAACGTGTTGCATCGTCAGATAGAGGCTGTCTATCATCAGAGACCCAGAGAATCCACTGAAGATTTGGAACCAGAACAATACTAAAACAGAGAGCTGGGGATGAGAAAATGTTAGGTCATTAGTTTGATGTCATCAGTTTGATGTCATCAGTTTGATGTCCCAGCTGTGATCAGTACGTGACTTGAACAAGTTTCAATATGTGACATTATAAAACAAAAAATTGTTACAAAATTTTTGATATCAGAAGTAATATTCAATGATATAAATATTGACAATGTCAAACTGATAAGTGACATATTTAATGACCACTGATATTAATATTTACAACAGGTTTCCCACTTTTTTAATACAATAAATTCAAGACAAGAAACAGAAAATTTAAGACAGAAAACCATGAAGTCGTGGCAAATGTTTTTAAGAATATAAATTTCTTATTTAATAACAAATTTTAAGTAATAGATTACTAAATGTAATATATAATAAAAAAATTTATATTACCAATAGCTAAACAACATATTTACTATCCATTAAGTCATGAATGACTTGAGTCACATTAATATTACACTATATTCTAACAGAATAGGTCAATCAAAAAATGCAAAGCATATGAGCATCAACTCCTGTGTAATCTTTGCAGCTCCACCATCAGCAGCTTTAATCTTCATAAAAATAGATATTTGACCAGAGTATCTTTAATGTTGTCAACATTTCATGTGGGATAAAGGTGCTGTCCTTCCCATAGTTTTGATATCAACAGATTTATTACAAACTGTACAATATGCACTGTGCACAAACTTGTTGTGAAGACCACTGATTGATATCTAGACGGTCTAACCAGTCATATATATGGAGGAGGAAAGAAGTGGTGGAAATAAAAACAGTTTAAATGCCGTCAAGAAGAGGAGGAAACAATGGTTTCAACTAAGATTGGTGACGGTTAATCTGTCCTTTTTTGATTTTCTTATTACCCTGAGTTTATTTTCCCTGGTTAAGATGCAGGGCATCATAAGACGTTTAGAACTTGGTTTTATAGTGACAGATTTCCTCCTAGGTACCTGCTTGTCAAAGGAATTTAATTTAAAATTACTACTTTGATATCAGTTGATTTTTTTCTAAAAATGTATTTGGTGTGTGTTGGGAGAGGAGAATGGCATGTTACATTTTCTTGTAGGTTTTCAAAACAAATTTTTTAAAAACTGAATCCGCTATTGGGCAGTTTAACCGGTGCCTATTTTAGAAGGGTCCTCCAAAAAAAAACTTTTTTAATTTACCGCTTTCTCATATACATATTAAAATTTTTACTGGTTTTAACGATTTTTTAAAAAATTACCCGAATTCATGGGCATGGCAAACGCGAGTGGCGGTGACATCACAGGTGCATTGATATCACTATTGGATGAGGTGAGGTAAAAATTTAAGGCATGCACAGACAATTATTAACTGGTAATAATAATAAGTATTACATGTAATCGAAACATGACCAGAGACATAATTGAAGTGATTTTAAAAAAGAGAATATTTTCCCGACTATTTCTCAACTTTCAAGATTGTGAAAATTATTTTAAGAATTCCAGATTTTTTTCCCAGTTTCCTACTGTGTGGGAACTCTGTGGGAAACTGATTAGTGACATAAATAATGATCACTGGTATTAATATTGACAATGTCAACCTGAACAATGACTTGACCAATAAAATAAATTATGATTCATGTCCATTTTATCAAAGATGCAAGAAATGACCAATGTTCACCTTATGAAGCAATGGTCAAAGTCAAATTGATTAAGATCTGATCTTTGACATGAGACCAAAAAAAAACGTATGAATCATGCAAGCACTGACCAAAGTCCAACTGATCAATGGCATGAGAATAACGACAGTCCAAAAAGTTAATGACAAGAAACATTCTCAATGACTTACCAGACTTTTATAAAACATGATGGCAGCAAACTTGGCCAGGCGCTCGTGGTTCCAGTGACCATGGACTAAAAGGAGCCGCTCCAGAAATTTAAATTTGGCAATGGCAAAGTCCGAGGACATGACAGCCTGCATGCCTTCCTGGCCAGATATTCCTATCCCAATATCAGCTGTTTGTATCATGCTGACGTCATTGGCCCCATCACCTGTATCAAAGGGAGACAATTGTTTGTTTTTATCATTGTCTCTACTCAACATTTGTTTTTTTACTTCTTCTCCTCAGAACTGAGAAATATATGAGCTTAAAATAAAGGGCAGGAGACACTCATTTATACAATCTGGAACTATTTGGACAAATCTTGTACAAAATGAATTACAGCAAGTCATTACACAAGTTTAAATGAAATTTTTGTTAAAACTTTTTTCATGATTCATCCTGTACATTGAAATGTCTGCCTCAAAAGCATCATATAGAATAGTGTCGCTAACTCCCTCATGTCTTACAAATGAAAGTAGACTCACCAATGGCTAGAGTTAGTTTTTTCAAATTATCCCTGACAAGCTTGACAACCGTGGCCTGTAATTAAAGATTTAAAATAATTTTAAAAGAATGATTTTAGCATGATGGTCTTCTTGCTGAGATATTTGTTAGGAAAGTTCATTTGTGTAGGTAAAAACTTTTGGACTCATTTAATAATTAGTGCTTCTAATTTGATAGGCAGATTTTTAAATAAAAAGTAATTCCTAAGTAACATATTAAAATGAATATGATTCCCATGAAATAATAAACCAATCATTGACTTAATGTATAACAATTATATTTAGACAAACCACTTGTGATTGAAATATTGTTTCGAAAATTACCCCAATATTAACTCTTAAATGTGCCTCGTCGCTATTACCAAAGCGCGGTAAAGTGCGCCTCAGTAGAACTCTCTTTAGAAACGAAATTACAGAAAATAAAAAATCTTCAGTGCATGAAAGAAGATATATTAGATTTCCGGCAAAGGCGGCCGCTTCGCTTGCAAGTGTAATCGCTCGATTCGCGAAGTTTTTTGGTAGTATTTATAGGGTTTTTTTTTGAAGATGTGATTTTGCTACACTTTATTTCTAAAATAATAGTACTAAACTACAGGTAAAAATAGTTTTTAACTCAATACGGTCTTTTAGATACATAAAATAACGATTCTTATCCTAAAAGATGAAGTCAGTATTACAATAATAATATAAATGGATTTTACGCAATTTTTTAAATTCCATAACCAGTTGATCGCAACTCGGGAAATTCTTTCGGGACGAGTTAATTTAAATAATTTTGTAAAAATTTAGTAAATATTGATGGGTCATTTAAATTATTATGGGGTATGCCACCTAAGCAACTTAAAGTACGACAAACCACAAAAGCCTGACAGTTACCTTTTGTATGGGCGTAGCTCTACAACACACAACAGACTGGCAGTTCATGCAGATCTTCAGAAATCTCTTCTCCAGCTCAGGACTAGTGGCAAAGGTCAAGGTCGGCCCATCAATGACTAGTGCGTAGTTGCGCTGTTTGTCACTGTGCATTGAACGCAGGGACACAATGGACCGTGAGATTATAGAGTTCTCAGAGTGTAGCAGACTCTCTGGCTCATCTGCTAACATCTCACTTCTCAAAATTCTCAGAATTTCATCCAGCCTCTCTTTGGTTTCTTCCTGGGACTCAGCGTTGACAAGAAGAACTTCCTGGTCTCTTGAAAACAGATGGCAGGCGTAGGCGATCTGAATGGCAGTCTCCTGAAGAAGAGTTTTATTATGAGTAAATGTTAAAACTGGGAAGATGTCATTTATAACTAGCATGACGTGTGCAGGCAGGATGTGAGTTTTATTATAAGTAAATGTTAAAACTGGGAAGATGTCATTTATAACTAGCATGACGTGTGCAGGCAGGACCTGGGTAAATATACCAGTAGAAGCTAATTAAAGTAATTGGTGAGGATTTCTTTGCCTCGTTAGTTGGATTTGAAAATAAACTGAATTTGATAGTCTGCAACAACAATCAACAAGCATTTATTAGGACAAAAGAGAACAATTTTTATATGGACATAAAAAAACAAAAAAAAATAAGTAGCATGTTCAACCACCTGATGTAACACTTGTATGTAGCGTGTATAGTCATTCTAAAGCCGGCCTTTTTTGGACAAAATATAGGGTAAAAGGTTTGTGGGGGGGGGGGGCTTACAAGCGGGTCATATGTGAATTCTGCAAGTGCATTGAATGTCGGTCTTGTTAATTTAGGTCAACGTTTTCTCTTTGTTTTAATACAATAAAAAGACCTCTATCAAATGCAATAAAAAATGACATTTATCTTCTCTGTTATTCAGATCTCTTTATTCTTAAACCTAAACAAAAGTAAACAATCATAACGACCAATTTAGCTCGCAGTTTTTTAAAAAATGTGTACCATTTTGTTTACGCTGTCGTATTTTTTTAGGGGGTTTGGCTTACGAGCGAGTTACATACTTTTTATACTACTCTCTTCCAAAAGGTGAGGGGGGGGCGCTTATGAACAAACAGGCTATAGAACTAGTATACACTGTATTTAAGATTCACCTGTTTGTCTCCTGTAAGAACCCACACCTTGATTCCTGCCTTACGAAGGCTGGAGATGGTCTGAGGAACACCTTCCTGGAGTTTGTCTTCAATCCCGGTGCCACCTGGTCACATGTGGGAATATACACTGACACATTAGTTGGGGTTTATGTCAAGGTTGTGTAACAATTTAGTAAACAAAATGAGGGGTGAGACTGCAATCAGGCTTATAAAAAAGTAAATGGAAAAGATGCATAAACAGGGTAAGGGTTAGCCTGACAGGACGCAACAAAACAGCGAACATTTTGATCCTTTGCCGAAACGTTCGCTGTTTTGTTACGTCCTGTCAGGCTAACCCTTACCCTGTTTACGCGTCTTTTCCGTTTTCTTTTAGTAACAACTTATTCTCTACTCTACAATTTGACTTTCACATAATAACTTTTTTAAAGTTGTTTTTGGTTTGTTGAGGAATTTAAAACAAAATATGTTTTTAAAATACATTTTAAGAGAGCCAAATTGAAGCAAAAAAAAAAAAAGTAATAATTTTGCTTTCAAAGGATTTCGCCACACAAATTCCCACAATTTCTTACTTTGGTGACAGCTAAAATTTCATGTAAGCCTGTAGGCTCGGCACACACAAAGACCATGCAAACCAAGGATATAAATCTGTTACGATGCTAACCAATGAAAAGCAGTTTTTCATAAGTCTATTTTCACATGAACAAAGACAACAAACAAAATGGCTGACCTAAGAGTTCAAGGTCCTTCTCTATGGCATTACAAGACCTGAGCACCAGCTCATCCCTGTTCGTCATGTCTATCTCAGCTTTCTTGTGATTCACTGACCACTCCCCATACTCACGTTCAGTTAGGACCTTTTTATGAGGGACAAATAGGAAACGTCATAACTTCATTTTTGTCTAATTAAACTCGAAATATAGTAATCTTTGAAGTCAACAGTAACCCATTCGATGAATTCATTTTTTATTAAAAAAAGCTCTCCAGAATGAAAATCTTCTTCCTAAAATATATTTGGAGCACAACAAACTGATTTCAGAAATTGAAGAATTACTTCAAATCCCTTTGCACTTTAATAAAAAGATTACTACACAGACAAGATTAATTTATCATACAGAATAATTGTTTGTGTATTTTTTTATCTACACAGACAAGCTTTTTTTAAATTAAAATATGTTACATAGTAAAGCTTTTAAAATTACATTTTAGAATTATTCATACACTTTTTAAATACAAAGAAAATTGTCTAAATTATTTAGTATCCAATCAATTCTTTTTACCCTTTTAGCCATGCACAAGGTACGTAACCCTTTCAAAGCATAGCCCTCTAAGTAGTGTTGGGTTGACTCAAGTTGTCTTTTACATTCATCGTCCTCTGGAAAAGTTAACATAACAGCCCAGATATCAAAATATGTCAAATGAATTTTTTTTTAAAACTTTGAACCAGATATTTCAATTTATTGGTTAGTTAACTGGTAGTCCATTCTTATTCCACATTGATATTTTGGTTTGACTCCACTTTATTTCAGTATGTTTGTAAATGTTTGAATCACGAGGTCAGACTTGAGAAATGTTCAAGAACATGATGTGTATTGTTTCTTTGTTTACACTAAGTTATGTTTTTAACATCTCATATTTTATCATCAACCACATCAAAAATTTCCCATTGAAATAGCAACACATTATACTTAGCAGAAGTAAATTTAAGCTGGTATAATAAAAGAGACTAATAATTGTAGACTTATAGACGTTATTATGGATTAAGTTCATTTTGGTCAAAAAATGTAATCCTTGACAAAATATCTTGTAAATAAAAAAATAGAAAATTTAATATTGACCAATGCAGGATGTGTAATTCACGTACCTAGATATTTTCTGTGTAAAATGTTGAAGATGCAGGTGTCAGCACCTTTAACATATAGCACAATTTCCCTGGATGTTGGATGACGTACAATGACTGACATTCTTTTACGAGTGGCGTCAAACTGAAGGACATTGAGTACATCGAACTCTGCCTCATCCACCTGACCTATACACAAGAGAAGAAGAAAAACAATTTCATTTTGTTTTATTTCTTATAATTTTTGGTCTTTTCCAATGTAATTAAAACAAAATTGTACATGATATACTCAATAAACCATGGCTTTTTAAATAATGAAAAAAAAACAAAAAAACATGATAATATATTCTTATTATTAATATAAAAATTTAGGGCTGCGGAAATTAATAATTAATTTCTCTATTATTCGTCAAAAAATTTTAACAATTAAATTTATTTTTAACGATTATTCAACCCATCACTTTCAAATTATTGGAAGTCAAATAGTCCAAAAAAATTTTTTAACAGCTGTCTATAAATGGTAACCAATTTCCTGACCATTACACAAACATTTTGGTTTTCAACTATTGACTGACTGGAATGTTCAAAATGGTTCTAACACTTTGTATATTTATCAAACCAAATAAAAAAGAGTATTAAGCAAATGTCAGTAATGGAGTCTGACTCAGAGACAGAAAAAGACGACAGCTCTTCTGATGAATTACTGCGTTTGAAAATAGAGATGAAAGTTCCAGAATACATTAACCCACTACAATGGTGGAAACTTAATGAGCACCGATATCTGATCATGTCATTCCTTGCCAAGACTGTTTTGTGCATACCAGTTACCTCAGTTAAATGTGAATGCTTGTTCAGCATGGCTGGTTATATTGTCAATTAGACCCATTCATCACTTGAACCAAATAATGTCAACACTTGTCTTTTTGCGTAGTTGGTTAAAAGATGACATAGAAAGGAGACATTCCAGTATTATTTAGATTTTCAACAAGAAATTTTAATAAGAGTTACTTGTGACATCATACATTTTAAATTTTTGGCTTTAATCAAAATTAACTATTAATTCTAATAGTTAATTTTTCCAAAATTAACGATTTAATTGAAATTAATTGTTAACAGCCCTAGTTTGAAAATTTCTAACAAACGACTAAGATTAACTCTTAAAGTCGCAGAAGGGTTTTCAATAAACTTCCGCCTCAGTCCCGTAAGGATTTCCAATATTAAAATCAACCAGTTTTGAAATTTAAAAATTTGCGTAAAATCCATTTATAATATTATTGTCGTACTGACTTCATTTTTTAGGCTAAGAATGGTTATTTTACGCATCCAAAAGACCGTGTGGAGTTTAAAACAATATTTACCTGTAGTTTAGTACAATTATTTTAGCAATAAAGTATAGCAAAAACGTATCTTCGGAAAAAAAAACGTTAAAAATACCAAAAAACATCACGAATCAAGCGATAAAACTAGCGTGGGCAATGGCCGCCATTGCCGGAAGTCGAATACATCATTTTTCAAGCATTGAAGAGTTTTTACTTTCTGAGATCTCATTTCCAACGAGAGTGGTAGCCAGGGACACATTACGACGCTGTACAGACAGCGGGTGAGGACTCATTTCAACGCTTTGCGACTTTAAGAGTTAATGACAGGAATTTTGAGCATGAACAAACACAAGAAATCCTGAGGGCCATTCAATTGATTTATTCTTAAAACAAGATTCAGTGAAAATGACCTTAGATGAAGTTAGTGAGGCCAGATTACATACCAGGTAACAAAACCTTGACTTTTCCTGGTGAACGCTTGACAAGTTTACACCCGTAAGTATTTGCTGCCTTAACAAGAGCAAGTTCGTCGGGGCTCTCAGCCTCATAATGCATTCTCTGTGAGCCGTCAGACAGGAAGGATGACCCAGTTACACTGCCTTCAGACATGTGGTCCCCGCACTCAGAGGCTGGACAAAAAGTTTAGTTATCAAATAAAATTTGTTTTTCTTTATTCTTGTTATGGCAAACTACATTCCACTTTATACTCAAGTATTACTTATTTGTTTTAGATACATTCAACACTTTATTTTTGGACAACTCCAAAATGATTTTTTGGTAAGAGGATTGTCTTGTTAAAAGAATAAAAGGAAAGTCACATTTTATTCCTTTCAGCATATTTCTCCATTATACCATTAAATTATAGTGGCACCTTTTATTTACTCTGTCAGTTACTAATAAAGAATGCATTTATCTCCCGAGTCCGAAATAAAAAATAGAAATATTCAAATGATAAAAGGGTAAGTCATTCAATTTAAATGAGAGGGATATAAACCTCTGCCTGCATATTTATATAATTAAATATATATAAACCTGATTTTAAAAAACATGGAATGGAAATTTTTTAAAATTTATTTTGTAAAGCATCACTAGACTTCATTTCCAACAAATTGTTTCTTTTTTTTTTTTTAAATATTTTATATTTTGTGAGCCATCTCAGGTCCAAGGAAAAAACATGGGCAGATACAAATAATATTTACCTGATAAAGATAATGTTGACCTAGAATTCTGGGATAACGGTGTGCCAGGGGGGAACTGACTGTGTGCAGCAGACTTGTCTAATGGTCCATTAGATGGAAGCCTAGAAGACACAGAGCCTTTGGCTTGGTCTGTGACTGGCACAAAGCCACTGTCATCCATCTTGATAAGAAATATGGTGAATGTTTCAAGAGAAAATACAAACACTGAAATTTATGTTTTTCTTTTTTTTTTTTCTCATCACTTAGTATTTAATGAAGAATATTTTATTTTTCTGCAGTATTTTTTTATTTTTTATTATTTGGATATATTTTCTCATTATAGATTATTAAGTTCAAGCTTGATTTTTAAAAAAATCTTTTCATAGCTTATGTATTTAAATGAATATAATTGTCATGTCATAAAGGGCTTAATATAATGATATTCTTCTGGAGCTATTTATATGCAGCATGCATTGTTAGCCAACTACTTAAAAATTCAGAGCTACTGAACTGTGAATAGATATTTCTGTCTGTTGTAAGATATCCTCTGTTGTTACAAAGATGCCTCATTAAATAATGCCAGCAAGACACTCACGTTGTCAGAGTGCACATAAGACACAACGACGGTGTTACAAATGGCCATCAGGAGGAAGAACTCTTGTACAAGCTTCACGTGAAGCGGCACACTGTGGTCTAAGTTGTTCAAGCTCCTGAGACACATGTTTGAGATTTCTCTCTTCAGGGCTGGATCCAAATGGAGGTTTTCAAAAATCTGGATAAAATGTATGAGAAACATGATGAATATTTGAGTTTACTAACACAATTTTGATTCTACAGCAAGAAGATCTAGTAAATTGTTGATGTTGTTATTTTATAATAATCTTTTTCTGTCATCAGTTGAACAATCTACTCCAATGTGACTTTGATATATAAAAAAAATTTGGTGGATTTTTTAAATTTAAAATTTGATACAAGATCCTAGGAATGTCAACTAAAAGTCACTTCAAACAAATGTTGACATAAGATGTCATTTATGACATATCCTCTTATTTTTAAAGATCTCCCTAATTTTTCTTTTAATTTCACTTACAGAACTACTTCTGCTCAGTGCAAATGACATTTGACTGTAGGAGTCTGTCTGACTACCAACATCATCATCATCTTCATCTGCAAAAAAAAAAACATATTTCATTTTGAGTTTCTACAAAATTAATGTAATTCATAGAACCTTTTACTGACAATATAATATAGTATAGACCATCAAGAGTAGCAATATCAAATTTGTTTTTAAATAAATAAAATTTGAATGACAGGATCACTTCCAGTCAACCTAGGAACATCAAGCTTAATTAATTCATGCTAATAACTACAAAATCCTAAGATATCTCTTAAGTAATAACTGAAATCCCCATTGAGTTCTCTGCAAGGAATGTTTTTAAAAATACTGTGTTTTCCATCATACTAGAAACAGCAAATTGATACCAAAGCTGATTTCAACAAAATAAAAATGTACACTTGCTATCATTTTTTTGTTTGCAAACCAGTCAAAATTACAGCCAAAAATGAGAATATTTCAAGAGTAGAGAAGACCCATAAAAAAGAAACCAATAAAGACCTGCTCAGCCAACATTACTTCATTCATTTAGCGAAAGAGACTTCAGGGTTTTCCATTCCCCCCCCCCTTAAATCCTTCTTTACCAAACCTTAATCTTGAATACTGATTTAAATCAAAGTTTAAAATTTTAATCAAATACGATTATGTTGCAATTATTTTTTCTTTACTTTAACATTTAAATTGACAAAGCGTGGTAATGCGCGCCTAGTCGCTATTACCAAAGGGCGGTAAAGCGCGCCTCGATAGAACTCACTTTAGAAACGAATTTACAGAAAATAAGAACTCTCCAGTGCGTGAAAAAAGGTGTATTCCACTTCCAGCAATGGCGGCCATTTCCCTTGCTAGTGTTATCGCTCAATTTGCAAAGTTTTTTGGTAGTTATTACTGGGGTTTTTTTTGAAGATGCGATTTCGCTATATTTTATTATAAAAATAATAGTACTAAACTACAGGTAGAATTAGTATTACACTCAAGACGATGATTTAAGTACGTAAAATAACCATTCTTATCCTAAATGATGAAGTCAGTATGACTATAATAATAATAAAAAATTTTTTTACATTTTATAACCAGTTGATCACAATACAGGAAATCCTTATGGGAATGAGGTGGAATTTTAACAATAACCTATTGGGGCATTAAACGTTAAATGGCAAATCAAAAACTTACCATTGATTTCGTATTTATATTTGCCTGAATTAAGAACCAGGACCCAGTAACTGTTTAGGCAGCATGAAACTTGCCTATAAAACTATAACTTTTTCACTTGGTTACAATTCATTCTTTATCTTTATTTACTAAAACATTACTCTATAATTTCCAGGTATTACCAAAGAGGGGTTGGGGGAGGAAAGAGGGGGTATTCTTCCAGCTTAATATTAAAAGCTTAGTGCGGCGTCATGGGGTCTGTTTAGTCCAACCCAACCCGGAATATTTTTCACAAGTGTCATGTGAGAAAATGCGAGATTGAGAAGAGGTGACGTGACGGAAGTAAGAGATAGACCAGAAGGCATTACATCAGAGTGGAGAAGGCACTAGAGAGGGAGACAAATGTATGTTATGTCTCTGACAGGTCTCAGCTTGTAAAATTGTATATAATTCACATGTTGCAGCATTTAACTTATTTTAGTGACATTGAGGACTTCAAATTCGTTAATGTGAGAAAGATATTGTTGGTAAATAACGCCTACAAGAAAACGGGGAAACCAACCCTTTACAAGAAGTAAAGATCAGGAATTGTTTATTAATTTGGTGTAGTATGTATGTGCTCCTTGTTACATCATTGATTAAATTACCACACAGTTTCACTTTTTCATTCAGCTGTTTTATAAGTAGTGGGTAAACTATTATTATTTGTGGATAAATGAGAAATACTATAAAATAACTACAAGTTTACATTATCTAGTGACTTTATAATTTATAGATATAGTGTTATATTCTTGAACTTGCCATATTTTATTATTTTTATGTATTTTAATTAATGTGGTTGTTATGGTATGAATGCTAATTTATGTATGTTACTACCTTCATGTAAAGCGCTGTGAGCCCAGTTCCTTACTGGGATACAGCGCTATATAAATTATCTATTTACTATTGATAATATTATTACTGGTGCTTCTCATTAAACACATTTCATTTTAAAACGAAGCAAAACATGCCATTATCTCTTGAAGAAGAAAAAGGCCACCAAAGTTAAAATCAAAGGAATTCACATTAGTTATCTTCTAGCTTTGGTTGAAGGTTTCAGTTTACTCACGCGGCATGTGGTGGTAGTTGACCCCACCCACAGTACAAGATTTAAACTCCATTCGATTCTCTGTGAGAGTTCCAGTCTTGTCAGAGAAGATGTACTCTATTTGACCCAGGTCCTCTGTGATATTTAAGGCTCGGCACTCCATTGGCTTGTCAGTTTCTGCATCATACATTTCAATGTCTTGCATGATGAAATAAATCTGACCCAGCTTGACCAGCTCAAGAGAAACGTATAAAGGAAGCGGTATCACAGACTGGCGGAAATATAAAAATAATCTTTATTTATATTATTCACAGTAACTTTAAATTGTGCTTTAGAGTGCTTAAACCAATAAAGAATTTTTTTTTGCACACTTTTTTTTTTTTTACACAGTAAAGGTATATTTTTAACTGCTTAAAACTTTGCAAAAATAATATCAAGATATTGAAAGTTTTAAAAAGACCAAACATTTTTGTGTAAAAAATATTGACTATTGATAGGCCTACTTAAATTCTGATATCAGTAATTGTATGTAGTCAAGTATTAACTAGAATATGAATCTTCTGTATGGAACCCATCCACCAAAGAAAATATTGATAAACAAGAACAAATTCAAAAAAGAGCTGCCAGATTGATTTCTGGAGAATGTTCAAAACTCACAAGAGTAACACCATTAATTAAATCATTAAAACTTGAAACACTAGAGGATAGAAGAACCAAGAGTAAATTAGTAATTATACATAAAGCAATTAACTCAAATTTAGAAATACAACACAAAGATAACTTAATACAACCCTCAGATAGACATAAAGATAAAAACACCTTTCTTATCCCATATGCAAGAACAAACGCATATAAGTTTTCTTTCTTCCCGTCCGGTATTCAGGCGTGGAATGAGTTGCCTGAAGAAACCAGGAAAGCCAACACTTTATCATCATTTAAAATTCTAATCAGAATACAGGACTTAACACAAACCATAGATATATGTAGGATGCAATAATCTTTTGTACAGAAGGAGCGTCTGGAATTTATATCAGGAGGCTTAACTCTAAACAAAATAACTTTGAGCATTCAGAGTGTTCTGTACAACCTACAAAGACAACTCTTTTATTTCTGCTGAATAGACACTGCGTAAAACTTTTAGTCTGTAGGGAGGTTAATATTTTTTAAGAGTTCTGAATATATGTTGCTTTTTAAAAAGACAATGTAAAGTTAAAACAATTGTGTGTGTAAAAAAATGATATATATGAAACCTGAAAAATGACAATATAAGTCCAGAAAACAATGAATCCTTGATAGAGTGGACTGTACTGGTCCAAGTCACCAAAGGAAATAAAAGGCACAAGGTTGGTATTATCTGTTAGGTTGTTGTAATCTGCTAACCAGATACCACTACCTGTAGAAGAAAAGAATATCTGATGCTAATGAGGCAATGATTTTATGAACTTTATTTTATATTTTTAATTACTTCATTTTTTTAAATATTAAAACTTTTACCACTTATTTCTAGATGATTTTTTTTTAATATTAAAAGAATAATTATTTATTAGTATACTTCAAGAGTATGCCTTTTAATAGTATTTATTTTAGTAAAGCCATAGTTTTGATTCACACAAATTTATGGTCATTTAGTTAGTTTAAATTAAATATGAAAGATTGCATTAGCATGGACCCAAAAACAAAATTCATTGACAACTCTGCATACTTTAAAAAAAAGCACTCACCTATTGCACAAAAAAAACAAAGGAATAGAAGCAAAATGACACACCAGATGACATCCCGATTTATCTTAGATTCTAGCTTGCTGATCTTGTAACGGGGTCCTTTGTTGTTGAGCATTGCTTTTGTTTCTGCACCTGCAGACACATCAGGAACAAGTTTTGAAATGATGATCAACTTGAAGTAAATACAAAAACACCTTAAGATTCTATGACCAAAACAAAAGTTACATACCAAAATAAAAATGTATTTTATTATTCAGGCCCTCAAAAAAATTATTTGACTATCGTGTTTCTTTTTCCTCACAACTGCATTTTAAGAATAAAAAATTAATTTCAGCTTTTGACTGCTCATTTTTTAAACAACAGAAAATTAAGGTATTCCAATGTTGCTTGCAAACTTGACTTGCTTACCAGCATAAACTACCATGCCCTCTATGAAGTCAGTATTTCTAATGACACAGCCTCTTTGGAGTAAATTGTTGTTACTTAGAGAAATAGTATCCGATTCCATTTTTCTGTAAATTTAATGTTGAGATAATAAAAATAAATAGATAAATTTATATAGCCCTGTATCCCAGTAAGGAACCGGGCTCACAGCGCTTTACATGAAGATAATAACATACATATAATAATTAAATAAGCATTCATATCATGATAACCACACAAATGACAGTTCATGTACATTAAAAGAAATCTTTTTTCAATAATTTTGAAAATATATTTTGATAAGATGTGTCTTAAGTGCAGTCTTGAAGGACTTGGTATTTGGAATACTACAGATGTGTAATGGTAGAGAATTCCATAATTTGGCTGCACTAAAAGAAAGGACCTTTCGCCAAATGTTTTAGCGTGTGTCTTAGGAACAGAAAGAATGTGTGTGTCTGTAAAAGATCGTAGCTGACAAGTGGGTGAGTAGACAGACTGACAGAAGTTCAGTAAGATAGGAAGGGCATGGGTCAGAAAAAAAGGGACAGAGAACTGTCAGTTTATAATCAATTTGGGTTTGTATAGGTAGCCAATGAAGTGAGTAAATTTGATGTTGTAAAATATTTATCATGAAACATTAAAAAATAAATATTAATAGCAAGAACTTTTACTTGAATACATATACAGTCGAAACCGCTTAAGTCGACGGCGTTGGGGTATGAAAAATGGCATCGACATAACCGATGATCGAGTTAAAGCGAAAACCAATATGGCGGCAAAATATTAACATGCGCTTGAAATTTCTTTATGTACGTGTTGTGCGTTAATTAGTGATGGGACGATTAATCAGAATCGTATTGGAATATCGGGACCCTATTTCTTCACTCTTTCTTAAGGTTGTTAAGACCGTTCGTTTTTAAAGACCGTTTAAGTTTAAATATAATGCCGTTTTGCGGTGATTCCCAGATTGAGCGATACTGATACTGTGCTTCGAAGCCACTTGCTTGATTTTCAAGCTACACAAATAAGTAACCTACACATCCCCTCATTGTCCCCGAACCATTCTCTTCCTAATCATCTTCTTTGGGTCTTACAATGGACTCAGAATGGTCTATCGTGACCTATATATGACTCATGACAAAGCGAACTCTTCTCTATATAAACGTACACAAATAAATTAGGTACTCCTTTTGAACTTTTGAACCTTCAACTTTGACATATTTTAATTAATTCTAACCAATAGTTAAATGGCTTTTGCACACGGCAAATTCTTATGAATGAAACAATGAGAACAAAGCAGTAGTACAGTACATGTAATGGTCAAAATGAGGTTGAAGGATGAATGGTTGCCAATGACAACAAGTTTGCACACGGTACATTTTATTATTCCATACGATCCCCTCAGCTTACAATTCCTTCGGTAACTTGATGCTAATAGGACTAACCAACAACAATGGTGTGGGAGATTGAGAGTGGGGGTGGGTAAACTGTCTGTAGTCTGTTATATTATATATTTTAAAATCTGGGGAGCCTTGTTTACAGTAAGCAGCCTATGATTTTGGTATCGTCCCATCACTAGCGTTAATAAATGATAATGTTCATGCACGTGTTTTTTTTAACACAACAGCATTGCCGTTATTTGTTTGATGAAGCTATCGGCATGCTATAAAATTGTACATACATGTTTGCTAACAACAAAAGGTATATGTGCACCAACTGACAGCAGAAATTTACAAATTTAAAATAAAAACCAACGTCGATTATCGATAAAAACTAGAATTTCAAAACCGGCGATTGCCATAGTACCAGAAGCAACACAGCGCTGAGAGCAAAACGCAAGTGGGCTGTGACGTCACCAGCAGACCCAGATGTGGCAGAAACTTGGTCCCTTGGTTATAAAAAAATCATAGCTAACATTTTCTAAAGCTGGCGATTGGTCATGGGGATCGAGATAACCGATGTTAAGTGGCAAATTTGACTTTTTTTTGTGCTCGTGTTATGAGGTTTCGGCGACTTAAAAAAATCGAATTAAACGACGAGAAAATGCTAAGACAAAGAGAGAATTTGGCGGTTCCAATAAAAAACATCGACATAATAGGGTGGTCGAGCTAAGCGAGCTCGAGGTAAGTGGATTCCACTGTAATAATAACTTAGATATAATCTTTTAATTGTGCCAAAAGAAATAAACATTCCGATTCGGGCAGAGCCGGTGCTTTTAAAGTAAGTAAGATGTCCCTTAAACAGCACCCCACAAATAAAAGAAAGCTAAGAAGTAATTAAGCAACCTCTAATGAAATATAAGTTAAAAAGTTTTTTAAAGTTTTTAATTGGTAATTTTTTTCTAAATTCTGATATCTGAGAATAAAATTCCAAAGGTAGCAAAAAACTTCAAAGACAATCATCATATATAGTGCATTGAATTGGCGATGTATGACCAATGTTTACATTTTTTTAAAACTTAACATTTTTAAGTTAGTTCATTAAAAAATGAAATATTTCCAATAATAAATTTCATAAGATGGCCTTATATATATATTTTTTTAAAAATTATACTTGCAAGCCATTTTCAAATTGTTTTGACGTGGTCACTGAGTTTAGTCTCTGTTTCTTTTTTAATTAAATAAAAATATTTTCAAACAATTTCTTAAGCTACTATGACATTGTTTTTATTCTCATTGTTGGAAAGGTCATGTCACATTTTCCACAATGTAATTTCTTTGGTTTTTGAAAAGGTTCAGATAGTTTAAAACCAGTTAAATCTGAATAACGGTGTTGATTTATGTTATAACATAAATTAATTGTATGTCATATATGAGAGAGGTCTAGTGGAGCAAATACTATTTCTGTCATTTCTATAATTTTTTTGTACAGTGTGAAAATAAGGTCCATTTTTTATATTGCATTGGTTATTTTCTTTCTTTCAGGTGTGATGGGACAAACAAAGACAATATATAATACATTTGATTAAAAAATAAACCTATAAATAATCCAAATTTCATAATGAAAAGGGTGTTCAAGGCAAAATTGTAAAAATGATAGTTAAATTATATTATAGTCGTATAAAAATGCTGTCATTATTAAATGTTATTTAAATGGATCGATTGGTAAGGTATCAAATATGACTTACATAAAACCTTTGAATGAGTAGATTTCTGAATTTGGTTGTTCTACTTCAACAGTGTAAGGGAACATAGTTGGAACAAAATCTTTATTCTGAAATAAAATAACATTTTAATACATTTTGAAATCAACCAAAAAATTTTTTTTAAACATTGAAACGCAAATATTTAGCATTAAAACTTTTTCTTTTATAGGAGCAAAACTTTAAATACATCACAGAGCATCTTACTTCTGATATACTAGAGAAGCCTTCAACAATTTGTCTTTGTTTCAGATTACTCTCTCCATCAATATTGCTTGTTTCTATGTGGCATATTCCTTGTACATCACTTGATCTTATGAAAAGAATGTCAGCTGGTATAATTTCATTGCAAGAAAGGTGGATAAAATCCCCGGGCGTAACTTTTGACCATTCTTGCTTGATAAAACGGCTCTCTGATCTGAAATCATTTAATACAAATAGATTTAGAAATTTTAATAACTACTTTTTATTGCTACAGATAAAAAGCTGAAGAAATATTCAACATTTTAATTCATTTATTGCTATGTCAATGGCAGTTTTTAAAAAATTAGTTACAAAAATATAACACTTTTAAAAATTACAATTTTAATTGTCACCACAAAATTTTATAACAAAAAAGCATTTTGAGAAACCAAAGCAACTTTGTCTCTGTGTTCGTTATTCAGGTCAAATTTAAACATTTTAAATTAAGAACTTACTTTGAAAAAATGCGACAAGTGTGTTTGTTAATTTGTTTATCTGATCTGTAACGTCTAAAATCTTCAAATGCATCTTTAGCTGCAGTGACTGCCAACACAAATAGAACAGGAAGAGCTGCCACTTCCTTGGCAAAAGCTTGAACCTGTGGGATCCAGTTTAGAGCTACCACAAATATAAAATAAATGTTGGCAAACCGATGAAACTGCTCAAACAAGTTTTTTGGGAGAAATGTTATTATGGAATAACGGGTAGTTTTAATTGCATTGCCTTTAAATCCATAATTTGGATGCGCCTTGGAATTTATTTTGATATTATCATCCACTGTATGATTTGGTACGACCTGTCTGAAAGTTGGTTTAATCCCTCGATTTGGCAGCAGATGATGAAGTACATTTCCCATATTGTCTTATCACTTATCATCAGAATATCAGCTGGTCTTTGAACTTGCACAAGCCGACCTTATTCTTTTACTTACTTATATTTTATAGTCATACAAAGCTGAGCCATAGTAAGGTTATAGGATTTGTAAAGTAGTCACAGTAACCTCCTACTACTGGTTACAGTTACTGCATATGCATATAAATTAAATATGATTCATAATATGATTATCAGTATCATAGCTTAGTCAAGCCTGCCTACTTGTGACTACCTCATAAAACGGACAATTTTATGGAAATTCTTACTTCTTACACCGTTATTCTTATTTATTATTAACAGATGAAACACGAAGAGCTTAACTTAATTAAAATAACAGTAACTGTAACAGTGTTCAAATGGGTGACTTTGACTACAATTTGCTTGGCTTAATTAATAAAAAAAAATTAATTTAAAATAAAAATGGTTATAATTTAGTTTCTCGATCCCCTCATTCATAAAAACAACCAGCTGGTAATAACTATTTTAAGTCTTAGTCTAAATCTTATTCTTAGCTCTCAGTTTAGGCAACTTGCGGCAAGGCTTTTAATTTTAACGTTTAAGTCGTATACTACGGCGGCTACGGCACGGACACTGACACGGACACTGACACAGTCACAGCTAGTAAATTTAGTAGTAAAATAGTTCAACTACACTTTGTAAAATCTGTTCCGAACGTCCTCTTCCATTTCTTTATGAAAACAGATCATGTAGAATAGTTCTGATAGTCATATAAATCGCCACTCATCGAATGTAACAGTCCAAAAAATATAAATGGTTTTCATTCTTCTATTGGCAGTATTGGCAACCAGTTCGTTAGTATGTGTACTATTTACCTAGTGTTGCTGCGTCGTTACCCTAACAATTAGCAGTCGCGTAGTTCTATTGGCAAATAGATATAAATTTGTCCAATCAGATAACGTGTAACTTTTGCATGTCAGGTGTTTCAACATGGCGGCTGATAAGTGGGAGTCGGCTCTTTCACTATTGCGTAAAGCTAAAATAAATGATTTTGGAACTGTAAGAATTAAAATGACTACACCATTCTAAAAACAACTATTAATAAAATTAGTGTAGGTCTTTAAAAAATTTGATACTACTTATCTGAAATTCATAAAGAATAAGTTTAATTTTAAGGCATTTTAAATAAATAGTCTAAGTCTAAATAAATAGACAAATTCAAAATTAAAATAGTATAGTATAGTCTAATTTATTATAAGTGTATACTATAGTGACTAAGTGGTCTGCAGTAGTCAATTAACCTTTACCTACTATTAATTATTTACTACCATAGGTCCATAGTCTTAGTCAGACTATGACTATAGACTATAGGATGGAAGAGCCAAGAGTAAATTAGTAATTATACAAACAGCAATTAATTCTAATTTAGAAATACAACACAATTATAACTTAATTTGTCTTAATTATTATTATTAATACAACCATCAGAATCAGTGAGATAGACATAAAGACACCTTTCTTATTCCGTATGCAAGAACAAACACATGCAGGTTTTCTTTCTTCCCGTCCGGTATTCGGGCGTGGAATGGGTTGCCTGAAGAAACCAGGAAAGCCAAAACTTTATCATCATTTAAAACTCTAACTCTAATAAGAATACAGTACAAGATTACACAAACTCACATACCATAGAAATACATAGAAATATTGGCAATCCTCTGAATACCGATCCCAAATTATTTGGTGTGTGTTATCACAGTTGGAAACGTCTCAATCATAAACGATTACAATATTAACATTTAATTTATAAACAATTTGTTATTGATGCTGTTTTGTTAATCAGTGCCTGTTTTAGCAAATTTTCATAAATTTCTTTAACACTGGAACGCACTTTAACTTTAACTAATTATCATTTTTTATGTATTGCCGGGGACAACAGTTGTCACAGATGCTTGGCTAGGCTATCAGAATGTTGCTGGCATAAACAAAGGGGTGTATGATCACGCAGTTGTGCACGCTCATGAATTCTTTCATTCAGTACACAGGGCAATTCAAACTGAAAATATCGAAGGACTTTTGATGCAAGCGAAATGTAAACAGGATAAGTTTGGTACAAGTCATGCTCTGTGTGCCAGCTATTTGTTGACCTTTCGGTGGCGCAACAATCACAAACAGATCATTTTTGCCAGCTTTTGCAAATGCTGTGTGACAATGACGATATTTAGTCTTTAATTACTGGTTATTGGACAATAAATAAAACTTGTGCTGTGTTCTATCAATAAACAACAACCTTGTTGTACTATACTATACTCATACCTCCTCTTATTAGTGTAAAATAATTTGTGAGCGGGATTCGGAGAATAGCTGAAATATGTATTATCTTCTTTAACCTAAAAAATAAAAATTTACATTTTTTAACTATGTAAAAAATTCTTAGATTTAGATTCTTAGTTATTAACTACAGGTCAATTGCCTACTGCTAATAATCGTAATAGTCTTAGTCAGAATCTGAAATGTTTTTGTAACTTACCATCCTATATAATAAAAGGCAATTTTCTGTGCGGTCATTGATAGCAATTGGTCCCTCAAACTCTTAAAGACTTCCACAGCCAATCAGAAAAACGAACATTAATCTCATATTGAACAAGTTTACGTGGACACTCAAAGCGAGTTAGTATTTGTGCAGTATTTATTCCAAGACTTTATTTTGAGTGGTGCGCTTTCAAAAATATTTTATTGTCAAACTGAGGTGCGCACATTTTTGTGTACGCATATTAAATTGAGCTATGGGTTTTTTACGGGTAAAAAATGTTTCATTTCAATTGTAAAACCATGCATGGGTTGTTTTTTAAAAATGTGTAAATGAAGTTGTGAATTTTGTTAAATTCTGTTGTGATACATATTTCGTTATTAACAAAAAATTCTAATTAAAATTCTGTAATTAGTGTGAATTTATGTGGAAAGCGATCTTGTTCCAGGATTAGCAATCCTTTACACCACCCTTATGGAATATGTGATCTATTATGCGTTATAACTTATTATGTTGCCAGTTTCATTCATAAGAGAAGCATGCCATCATTACATTTCTTCAAAGACTGTTGAAGACTCTTCCATCTCAATGGTACAAACTGAGAATTTTCAGCAGGGATTGTGGAGAAGAACACAAAAAAACAAGACCATAGCTTTCCTGAAGTGAAAACTGGGTACTGGAAACTCCATCATAAAGAAAAAGTTTAGGTCAACAACGTCTAGATTACACCTTTTCTGCCTAGAACCCAGAAAAGCATCAAAAGGTTTTAAGGAGGTCCATTGGCAGGCAGCATGCTTTGTTTTTGAACTGCTGTAGTAATAGCTCAAGTATTGAAGCATGCTATAAACACTTAGACTCAGATGGTCAGCATTGAAAGAATCGTGATGATAATCCAGGATATCTTTGTCTTTAATAAGTCTAGTTCAATGCTCAAGGTTTAAACACAATTTTCTCCTTTATACTCCCCTCCAACCATAACAGACAATTCCAGCTAATGGCAACAATGACACAGTGCAGGAACTGCTCATTCCTGACCATGATAAAAAGGAACTGGAACAAGCTTTATTAAAACTTTTAGACATTTGTGTCTGTTTCACTCTCTTGTCCTATCTACACAGGCGCTCCTTCTATTCAGAAGATTATTGCGTCCACAGACCATGCCAGTCTGTTGGCAAGTGAGTGTTCACAGGCAATGGCCATGAGGGTCCCACACATTACCCAGCTGCCTAACTAGTGTCACGTACCCAATCTGAGCTGGGTGGACTCAAGGACTCCCTTAGCCCCTGGAACCAATCCCTGCCTTCACATGGATTCAAAACCATGACCATTGATACACCAGCCGAGCATGCATGCCACTTGACCACCGTGCCCCATCCAGTGGCCTTTTGGAGCAGTGAAATACTGTTATCCTTTTTCTGTATCACAGAAACATTTTCTCAACATTCACAAAAGCCAGAATGATAAAATTTATTGTGGACCGTCAAAGATAAAGAAAAAATGTCTAATCTGATTCTTATTAATTAAATCAACCTAGAAAGGTTATTATTACCAATATCAACTCTTAATATTTTACAAGATGTTTTTAATTCTAGCATTTTGACTCAAAACATGCTAAAGTTTTAAAAAGTTTTCTCATGTAAATATTGTAAAAATATGAAAAAACTAAATGGCTGTTGTTTTATTTTAACATTTGACTTTTAGCTTTGTCATTTGGTTGCTGAAAGCATCTGTAAAGATGGCATCCTTGAACCTGATAATTACAAGTCTGTTTGGTCCTTAGAAGAATGGTGGCAAGTGCAAGGAGCAATTACAGATTTGATGAGAACAGCAGTTGGGAGAGGGTGGACTCATGAAAACGCAAGAACCATTTTTTCTTTGATAACAGTATTTAATCCTCTATGCATTGATAGATTTTTAAATGGCCTAACTCACATTTAAGCATATTATTTTACATATTTATTTCTAGTTAAAACGAATCTATTTTACCAGGGCAATTTTAACAAATTTTTTAGTTTCAAATCATCAATAAAATTAAAGCAACTTTTTTCTTATGAAATAGGTATCAGCACATATGTCATCTTTAGATGAATCATACAAGAAAGTTTTCCTGGAAGCTCTAGCATGTCATAAGCAACTCCTGAGACGTAAACTAGTTGAAGACACAACAGCAGTTTCTCATGCAGTCCTATCTGATTTGGACTGGAAATTAAAGGTGATTTTAAAGAAAAATGCTGAAGAAAACCTTGAATTTTAAAAATGGCACAAAAAGCTGTACAACTAAAAACTGCAAAAAGAAGAAAAATACTTTTAAAATGTATCTATTATGTTTTAATTTATGTGTTTTTGATTCGTAAATAACTTTTTAAAATCCCCTTCTATGCACACAATTTTCCAAAGCCTTTTTACATCACTCTCAAATGAATATAAAGCATTACTCAAAATGAGTATGGCGTTTTAAAAATAAAATTTTTATTTGTATTTTGGGTATTTTTAAATTGATCATTTATGTATTTGATTTCAAATGAGTATTTATCTTATCTTATCTTATCTTATATGTTACAGACGCTCCTTCTGTACAGAAGATTATTGCGTCCTACGTATTTCTATGGTTTGTGTTTAGTCCTGTATTCTTACTAGAGTTTTAAAAGATGATAAAGTGGTGGCTTTCCTGGTTTCTTCAGGCAACCCATTCCACGCCCGAATACCGGACGGAAAGAAAGAAAACTTGTATGTGTTTGTTCTTGCATATGGAATAAGAAAGGTGTTTTTGTCTTTATGTCTATTTGAGGGTTGTATTAGGTTTTCTTTGTGTTGTATTTCTAAATTAGAATTAATTGCCTTATGTATAATTACTAATTTACTCTTGGTTCTTCTATCCTCTAGTGTTTCGAGGTTTAATGATTTAACTAATGGTGTTACTCTTGTCAGTTTTGAATATTCTCCAGTAATGAATCTGGCAGCTCTTTTTTGGATTTGTTCTAACTTATCAATATTTTCTTTGGTGGATGGGTCCCATACTGAAGATGCATATTCTAGTATAGGTCTCACCAGGGTGAGATAGCATTTTAGTTTTATATCTTTGTTACATTTGTAAAAGTTTCTTTTTATAAAGCCTAAGGTTTTGTTTGATTTTTTAATAACTTCATTGACATGGGGATTCCAAGATAATTTCTCATTTATTATGACTCCTAAGTATTTCGCATCTTTAGTTTGGGTTAGTTCTTTTCCATGAATGAAATATTTTGAATTTATTTGTTTCTTTTTCTTTGTTACTCTTAGCAGTTGACATTTTTCTGGGTGGAAGGACATACTCCAGTTTGTTTCCCATTTTATTAATTCATCTAAGTCTTTTTGTAAAATTTTGCTATCTTGTTCTGACTTGATTGTTCTATAGATTATACAATCATCAGCAAATAACCTAACTTTAGTTCCTGTTGAGATATTGTTGGGTAAGTCATTTATATAAATTAAAAATAGTAAGGGACCTAGGACAGTTCCTTGTGGAACTCCTGAGTTAACCTTTATTGGTGTAGATTTAGAACCATTAATTATTACAGTTTGCTCCCTACCCAATAGGAAATCTTGGATCCAGTGATGTAAGGGACCTGAGATTCCAAAGTATTTAAGTTTTTTGAGTAAACTAAGGTGGTGAACTTTGTCGAATGCTTTTGAGAAGTCTAGTAATATTGTATCTATTTGATCATTATTATCTAAGCCTTTTGATAGATCATCTATTAGGCCTATCAATTGTGTTTCACATGATCTGTTCTTTCTAAAGCCATGTTGGTGTGGGCATAGGGCATTATATTTGTCAAGGTGGTTAACTATTCTGCTATATATTATGTGTTCCAGTAATTTACATGTGATACTAGTAAGTGATACAGGTCTGTAATTACCAGGGTCTGACTTATCACCTTTCTTGAAGAGCGGCGTTACATAGGCTAATTTCCAATCCTTGGGCACTTTGCCCTGGTTTAGAGAGGCTTGAAAAAGAACTACAAGGATTGGGGACAGTTCATTGCTTAATTCTTTTAATAATCTGTATTTGTATTGTAATTCTAACATCTGTAATACATATTTCTGGATCATATTTAACATTAACACTGAAACATATTAATTCATCATCCAAATAATCTTGACACTGTTATTTTGTTTAGTTAACAGTCAGAATTTAATTTTATTCTTTACTATTGTCATATGTTGAGGGAGGATAATGTAACTAGGATAGACATTTTTGTTTACATGTTTCTGTCTTATGTGGATAGAATATGTGTAATAGAAAATATATATATTATATATTATAACAAATTATTAACACCAATGTTAAATATCTGATTTTTACCCTAAATAATGTACGCTCATTCTAATACAATGATGAAAATCACATTCTCTTTTAGTTTTAGAAATAGTTGACACATTAAACAAAACAATGTTGAAGGAATCACGTTAGATATCAATAGTGATATTAAATACAGTATTTGTTAAATAGAGATTGAAATTTATATTTGCCCAGAAATTTAAACTGTTTTCGTCAATGCCATTCCTGAGCATATTACTTGTACAATAATATTTTTCAGACAAAACCATATACATGTAACAGCTTTTATGAGTAAACCTCGGTTACCCTTTTAAAGTTGTGCAAAGTTTTGTTAAAATACAGTTTGGATTAATTGATATCCTCATCAGTCCTGATTATATTACTTCTCTCATGACCATAGAATGTTTATTGCCTAAAGAGTTTATTAGCATCTTCATTTGTTCTTTCTATCACTAGTTGGCAATGGCAAGTGACAAATTAGCTTCAATACAGGAGCCTTTACTACAGCTTGATTTGGATATACGAGATGCCAATGGAATACGAAAAAAAGTTTTTCTGGAACTTGACCAAGTGGAACTGTCAAAGTTAATTACCTCTTTAGAAAGTTGTAGTAAAGTAAGTGAAAGTGATCTTATTATAATTTATTGTATTGTGTTCTCAAGATGAGATCCTGAAAGATATCTATTTTTAGAAGCTTCAAGCTACACAAATAAAAGGTGCAATGAAATTGTATATAAGTAAAGATTGATAAAGGGAACTTCAAAATAGGCATTAGTAATTGCTAATTTCTTTAACTGTTACTACTACCCCATCAGGGACAAAATACATTTTAAAACACAGTTCTTCCTTCATCAGCCCTGATTTTCATTTTGTTTGATTACATTTGTGTTACATACTGTGTCTGCTTTTAGTGTCATTGTGTTCTTTGACCTTCATTTTTTCCCTTTTTTTCTCTGCGTATTCCATGTTTAGGGATTGACAGATGATTGGGGGGGGATGAACAGCTGCACTATCAGGAAAGTTTAATCATTCAGTTGCTCTCAGGAAATCACAGTTTACTCTCTGCCTCAGGTCCAAGCATTCATTTATTATCCACTCAGTCTGACTCTATGACTTGTGGAATTAATAAATAAGGCAAAAGACCTCATTGTTTGACCAATGTTACCATAAGACTAGAAACTAGAAATATCATTGTTTGACCAATGTTACCATAAGACTAGAAACTAGAAATATCATTGTTTGACTCCTGTTACCATGAGGCTTCTCAAAATTGTTGAAAGAGGATCTAGACAGCAAGTCCTATATCTCTGATGAACTGCTCTGTGGGTGTCAGTTGGTCAAAAATGACGGAATTTTTCAAAGTAAATATATTTCAGTTTCTTCAACTGTCCCTTTTGCCTGAAAATGGTTAGAGATAGTGAATAATCCGAAAATGTGGAGACAAAAATTGAAAAATTAAATCTCAATTCCATGTTGAACAATTGAATGTGGACTTTCCAAAAGAGTTATTTTTAGTACAGTATTTATTTTTTCAAAGCTTTTAAGCAGTGGGCTTTCTAAAATCTACCGTTGCGAAGGGCATACATAACAAATTATATATTTTGATTATATATATCAATATAATATATGTTATGAGAAAACGCCTGGGCTTCGGCTGTGCGCCATTTAAGTTTGCATGCATAATAATATTAACACGCATGCATACAAAAAACAGACATTTAATACAAAAAAATATAAATTACATCAATTAAACCATGGCTCATTTTACTTTGTTCTCTGTAAATATTAATTACAGCTTAAATAATGACGCCACGTCAAAATATTTTACTGCGAAAAATATGCACTATTAATCTCGAAACCAACATTTTAAAAATTATTTTTATTTTATTTTTAAATCGGAAGTTACCTCACCTAGTGTCATTGACAGGACATAGGTTGCAAATTAAATATATTGATGATTGTAATTACAAGTTCCCAGTTTTGAAAGAAAAAAATGTGTATTATATTAATCTTTAAAATAAAAATTCAGATTTACAAATCATGGACTTCTGAGCTTTCATTCAATCATCAAGCTTGGGAAGGCATATGCAATGAATGAGATACTAATCTAATTTTGAGGAAGTGTAATAGAGCTACGGCCTTTTCCGTTATTAGGTTAACTAACCATTATTCTTGGCTTTGCTACGGTTTGCAATGACAAAAATTTCATAAAATTTGTCTTCGAGTTATTTTTAAGAATTTAAGCTGGACCACATTATTAAATTGTTTAAAAAAGGTGTAGTCCTTCATCAAATATAATAATAATATATATAATTATATAACCCCTTTCAGACCATGAAGGCCTATGGGGCAAGTGAAGTAGCATTCACAAGTTTCATTGACCACTAACGAGCAGGGGATTGAGTGGTTTGCACAATGCCCCGGGGGCCTTGCCAGTACCGCGGCTCGTACCCGTGGCTCTAATTCTTACAGCAGTTCAGCAGTCCAATGCGCTACCACTTAGACCACTGTGCCCCATCCTTCATCAATTAGTATAGTATAAAATAATATCCACATCAAGAACCCATTTCAAATGGTATTTGATAAATATCTGGAAAAATCATCAGATAAGTTCAATTAAAATAATATGTATTTCTTTACAATCCATTCAAATTTTTTAAAGATGTATTTATATAATACAATACTAGTTTCAATTCAATGATTCAATTTGTCTATTTTAAATCATTTGATCCAATATTTTCTTTATGGTAGAAAGCAGACCAAAATAATTAATTAAGGGATCTAAATCGGCTACAATAATGATTTACTCTGGAGTTCCACAATGAACTAGCCTGGGCCCTATAATCTTCCTAAATTACATAGATGATCTTTTCAAAAATGCTTGGCAGTGATAGCTTGTATGGATTTTCTGCTGACTTTTTCCTTGGATAAGCATTCTGCAAACTCATGCTGATTGTCATATATTGACCTCAGCATTTTGTCAATCCCGACTTTTGGCTTCATTATTCTTCTTGGAAGAAGTTACCTTTATTATCAGGGCTGAAATTGTGTTCTTTTTTTCCATATTGCAACTTCTGTAGCAGTTTTTTTAATACAAGTTTACTACAACTACAAATGAGACAGCTAGCCTCAAAACATCTGTCATCAATCAACTTGCAATTTTACATATGTGCAGTTCAAAAATGATGATGGATGTTAAACCCCAAAAATATTGCCTTAAAAGTTGACTTAGATTGAAGTCAACACAATTAGATCTCTTATAATTATAGACCTCATGTGCATTATCTTACTCTTACATGTTACAGATGCTACTTCTATACAGAACATCCTTGCACTGTCACCACCTCCCTCTCATGTTATTTTATTTTTCTATCCAAAACTATTTTTTAAAAACTCAATGTAAAGATATCTTAAAATAATTCTAGAGATGGTAAAGTAACAGTTTTATTAGGATTGTTAATTTCCTGATAATTAAGTTCTCTCAATTTGATTTGAAATCACCTAAGATAAAAAAAAATAGTTCTACCTTTTTTGTGTACTTTAAAATATAACATTTTAAAATTATCTTTTTTTTAAACATAAAAATATTTTGAGCAAAAGGGTTAAATATCTATTTGCAAGCATTCATATGTAGTTTTTTTTTTTTGGTGTTTGTTTTGTTCATAAAATTGATTATTTCTAAACAATTTTTTTTTAAAAAATCCACAGTCTGTTCAACAGTTAACAACTTCAGCTTGAAATTCCAGAGAGTTGCTTACTTAAAGGTCTTTTCATACGAAAAGGTTCAAACTCGTGCATTTTTACATTAGTTATAGTTACAGTTGCAGAGCTATAGATATTATTTGTCTGAAATGTAAACTAAATTCAAAGATAGAAACCACTCATTGTGTTTTATATTTTTGTATAATATGATAAATCTGTTATTAAGTGTTATTTAAATGAATATAATTTTGAACACTTGAAGATAAAAAATAAAAATGATGAATTTGATTATGATAGAAATTTTAGATGTTTAAAAATATAATTTTTAGAAAGTGCATTTAGTGGGTTTAAAAAAAATGTAAATTACAATCAATCAATGTAAATAAAAATAAAATTAAGTTACCAGGGACCTGTTTTTTGTTTAGTTTTGGTAATAAAATTGCAATTGAAATAATTTGCTCAGTTCAGTAACATGACGTTTCAGTGTAACTTTCAACTGGAACAACACAAAGCATTCCCTGATTTAAATATAAGTACACGAAATGTTTTGTTAGGTCAGCAGTTTAAATTTTGACTTAAAACAGTAAACTGTAAGATGTATAACAAACTATCATTGACAGCACTAAAATAATTCTTTAGAAAAGAAGAAAAAGAATTGTAAATAAATTAATTTTATTCAAAATTGCTATTTGAAATTCAAAACCATTTTTAAAACAAAGAATGACATTGGTGAAAATGAGTTAAAAGAACAATGCATCTTTCTTTGTCTATTCGTCATTGGCGTAGTCACAGGGATTTTTACGCAAAAGCCTTTCATGTTCTTTAATGGCCCAGTCATAAACCAGGTAACCAGCAATGAAAGCTGAAAGCAGAGAAATCATATAACCTTTGTTATAGCTCACCTAAATTATTACTGGTCGTATGTAAATAGATTTAAGTGGCATCCAAAATTTGAAATGCTTGTACATAATCTTATTTACATATCACTGTGGTATTCTCCAAAAGAGAATATTTATTGAATCAGCACAAACAAGAAATGATCAGTGAAAGTTATGGTTAATTGAAAAAAAATTCATTTGGCACTTGGACACATTCACATGATTTGCAGATGAATTACTACTTACGGGGAACCACTCTGAAAACTTGACCTTTAAAGCGCCGAAACATATTTGGAACACCCTTTGAAATGGCTCCAGCAAAAGCCTTCTGTTCATAAGGTGAAAGACTGTAGGTGATCACACCACGTATGTTAGTGGCCATGTTTCCCCATTTCATGCCCATTTTCAGAGAGTTTGAGTAACAGCTGTATAAAACATAAAATAAAGTGTCAATTAAAAAAAGTGCTAAAGTTGGATCAGTTCATTATAGTTGTAAATATCACTTATGGTAATCTAATCTTTAAAAATCTATAATTAATTCTTTTTTTTTTAGATGATTAGACAGAGTATTAAAATGTCTCCCAATTGATTAAAATAATACAGAATTTACAGACTAGCACTTTTTTTTAAAGTTTAAAAGTTGCCTTTAAAATTCAGGTGTGTCTATACTAAAAAATGAAAATACTTAAAATTAAAATATAAATATAGTTCACAAAATATGGTAGTTTATATTTTATATATATATTATTATGTTTATATAAAAGCATAATTAATAAAGAACAGGGTTCCCACTTTTTTCAGCGATAATTTTCAAGACTATTATAAAAAGACTCAAAACTAAAAACGGTGACATTGGGGCATTTTTTAAAAAACAGAAATTTTATTTAATAACAGATTTGGATTATAAATTACTATATTTAATAACAATATGTAATGTTTTTTATATCTTTATTCAATGTTTCATCAAACATCAATACATAGGGCGGATCCTTAGTTAATTTTTTCCAACAGAGATGAAAAATATAAAGCAAGCCCAAAACATGTGATATGAGTCATCTTTGTTTCTCCAAACCTTATTGTTTTGGCCAATGTACATTTTGGAAACATGTTTTGAAAATGTGCATCACATTGTATTGATAATTAGATGAATAATAATAGGAACAAATACACATAGCGCCCATAAGAGATCTGCATTCAATGCATCATTGGTGGACACAAGTCTCTTCTTTAAGAAGCTACATTTTCATGACTCTATAGCCTTCACTTCAAAATGAAAAATGTATAATTAAGATTCACACCATAAATATTTTAAGTTAACAATCTTGACTAATCTTGAGGGTTTCAAATTTAATTCTCCAATCATATACACTTACTTATAATTGCAGCCATTTTTTAATTATATAATCTCTTTCACATTTATGTGATTTAAAAAATTATTAAGTCATGTCATGTGTCTGAAATGTTCATGCCTGTGATGAGGGTGGAAAAGGGGAGAATGGAAGCAACATAATAAGGAAATAAAAATTTTATTTAAAAAAAATATAAAATGTACTAATAAAAAGGTAGTTTAGACATCTCATTTTTAAGGACTAGTTAAATATTAAAAATCAAAGTTTTCCATTTCTTTTTTTTATATTGGTTGTCTTCTTTCATGTAAGCCACTTTGTTTTAAGTTGTTTTATTTAAAACCTTTAAATCATTTTAATATAATGATACTAAATAACGTGTGTGAAAGCTATCCATTTACAATGTAGTGCTTAGTTTCCTCTTGAAGTTCATATGTTTAGAGGGGTCATTTTAGCCTTAAGTTTAGAATTAATTCTAATATGAAAAGCCTAAAACTAAAGTAACTTAATTTTTAAACTGAAATCAAAGTGCCCTCTGTAAAAAGCCATTTTTGTATATTGCAGTTTAGTAAATTTTTTGTCGGGTATTTCAACAAGAAAAAGCACCCAACCCTTCAGTCAAAGTTAATGTAGTTAAAGAGTGAGAAGCACCCTCAGATTCAAAATAAATCTTTTTAATTTTGTAATAAGCAAAGCTCATTCATTTACTAGATTATTTCTATGCCTATCTAAATCTAGCAATTTATTGTATTAATGTATCATTGTATGTATTCAATCTATTCTACTAAAATGCAGTAAAAGTAGTAAGTAAGAATTGTAAAAAATGTGCACTGATGCAGTCACTCTCATTCCTTGCCTAATTTCGTCATAGCAAAATAGTCCTTTTAAGAATATACTGTTTTAATTTTAAAATAGATTTCATATCATAAAGTAATTAAAGTTTTAATAAAGTTTTTTAAAAAAGTAAAAGTTATAAATATATACATGTACTATAAAGTGAAAGTAATGAAATTATTAATGACTATGACTAATGAGGTAAGTTTAAAATATTTTGTAATGACTTGCAATATAAAATGCGGGTAATCCTGCAGATTTTACTCGTATATTATTTTAGAGCGAAATTTAATTTTCTCGTGAGAGAACTTACATCCAGCGCTAATTTAGGAGTCTTTTTAATTTCTAAATCTAAGCCATTTTTTCGACTCTCAAAGTAAATGAAATAGTCTCAGCCTGATGCAACCATTTTGTTTATTTATTGGTAAAAAACATCTGGCATCTGGCAAGCAGTTTGCTAGATAAACAAAATGGACGTTTTGTGACCGATTATGTATTATATAGAACCGAAAAAATGCCTTAGAAATTGAAAAGACTCCTCGAGTTCCTTGTAATAGCTGAAATACAACATATCATATAATAATAATTAAGGTTGTTAAGACCGCTCGTTTTTGAGGACCGACTAACCGTTCAAAAAAGACCGGTTAACCGCTCGTCCTTATATCCCTAATGTTATGAGACCCATTTGAGAACTAACAAGAGAATGTTGTCGCCTGGCATCGTCTGATGGCATCAAAACCCGCTTTCCCCCGCTTGCGTTCAGCTCTTTCCGCATGCCCCTCAATTCAAAGCATTTTTTAAATCAAAAAATTAACTAAACAGTGATGGTTAATTGTCTTTTTAATATTTTATTTTGGGTACTCGTAGTTCACCGGTCTAAATAAGAGGACAGGTTCAATAGTTCGTTAAAATTAGCAAGGTTTTTTCATTAGTTTAAAAAAACCAACGCCTCGCCCCGTCCTTTGTGACGTCATGTTTACCTCTCTTGTGTGTGATGCCGATCAACTCGCATATTAAAATTAATAATATAATAAAATTATAAAGCTACGATAGAATGGAATTTATTTTAAAAAACATTATTTTTCGATTGTCAACTCGCCAGAATAATTGAATTTTGCGACGCACATGTTCCCCTTCCCCGTTTTTTTCTGTTCAAATAGGGTTTGAGCTACACTCGGCGTACTATTACTACTATTAATGTGATAATCAAATGCCTTTGACTAGCAGGAAAACTGTCACTAAAAGACCGAACTCGAATTTGTGGG